>JASCZW010014436.1:0-22953 GCA_034211315.2 Aedes japonicus
ACTTCGAATCGTTCGTTTCGGAGAAAAAGTGGGCTGAAAAAAATGAAAGGAATCAAAATGTTCATAAAAATATCACTGAAAAAAAATTTTTTACATGGAAAAATATAATTAAAACTAAAAATTTAAATTCCCAAATATGCTTTTTTTTTTTTCATTTTCTATGGTGGAACTTCGAATCAGTAATGATGTAGTTAGCTCCTATAGCCTTCAAATTATGGAGTCAATTGTTGTGAAACATAGTTTTGGTGATGAACCATCTTGAATAACTTATGAAAAGGGTGTGTTTCTTAAGTTTTTAGCCACTCCTGAAATTTAATTCAAAATATCTGACGTGGCTGGGTAGCTAAGTGGTTACCCGTTCTGCTTACTGATCAGATGGTCGGGAGTTCAATCCCAGGCCCGTCCCCTTCCTTGTCATTTGTCACTCGTCTCTTTCTATCACCACTAGATTTCAAATAAAAAAGCAGTCTACTGCGCTCTCATTGATATCACATCACTTACCACAGTGAATCCATGATCTAAAAATAACCGGCCTCACTAACACAAATCTATCCTTCCCTTGACAATCGTGGAGACGCAGAGTAAACACGGACTCTAACCAATGATTGTCATACTAATCAACCTTCCCCCCTCCCCAAAGACCGTGAGGACGTGGCCGGCGCCCGGAACTGATCTATAAATGGAATGAATAAGTGAACTTGTACATTGAAGATGTAAAGCTACTCCCAGCTTCATCTATGTGGTTCACTGTGTATTTACACTAGATCTTATCAGTAACGGAGTAGCAACTACGAAACGCCACGGCCTTTTATTTAAAAAAAAAAACTCATGAAATTTAATTCAAAATATCTCAAAAACGGTTTCCTTTAGGGGAGATCATCATGATACACATTTCGATTAGAAATTCGATGTCAAATCATATTATGGCATTGAAAAGTAATTATGATCAGCATAAATTAATATTATGAAAATCTTCTTTAGCAGTTTTTGTCCATGTTGTTCTTATATCTTAAACAATAGCTTATTTGTCGAATTTTCGCCATCAAAATAAAAAAAAATAGCATTTTTCGGGAATTTGACATAAAAGCTTTAATTATGATTTTTTCATGTGATTTTCTTTTTCAGTGTATAATTTTTGATGGACATTTTGATTTTTTGCACATCTTCTCAAACACTTTTTTTCCTCTAAAACTCGCGATTTACGAGTTACTGTTTTCCTAAAACAGTTGTACAGAAAAACACATAAGCTCTTCTCAAAAGTTAATCTAAACAATATATACGTATTTTGTTATACTGAGTATGTTTGCGGAATTTCGTCCAAATCTAAGCGGCTCGTGTCAAGTTTCGACATTTTATGGAAGTTTCGCCTGGAACTGCTTATGTGCAAACGACGAAGATTAAACAGACGTCGAAAAATGTAACTGGAAAGGTTAACTAATCTTGTTCCACTTCCAGGGACACAAACAATCAGGTGTTTATTCCAAAACACGACTAAAGCATTCTTTGATGAATCAAAAATCTTTAAGGTGCAAAGGTGTACCCGTTATGTATTGTGCACTGCTACAAAGAGACCTTCCTTAACGCACCTTTGAAATCTGTGATAGGACAATACATACTATGCATTTGAAATTTACTGTGCAAAACAAAATTACACAACATCACCTTTTACACCTCATAGTTTTGTATTTAAAATTAATAGTGTGTGTGTGTGTGTGTGTGTGTATGTGTGTGTATGTGTGTGTATCACCCACCCACCGGCTCAATAGTATATCAACATCAATAGTAGTGAATATCCAGATCAATCGGTTCAACATTTTTTTGGAATCAATCGTAAAAGGACTGAATTATTAACGTTCACAATCGAAACATAATTCGTAACGCTCCAACTTTTTACACTCGCAACGAGTACCCCAGTATTGAAAACACAGACGTTATCTTACACAAAAGCGGCTATTTCTGTCTTAACCACTCTAACGAAAGCTTCTGATCGACAAGGATAAGAAGAGGGTGTGTGAATTAAAAATATCTTCATGGTTTATTATCTAAAAGGTGTTTCGATCAAAATTTGGTCGACCTTAAACTTGACGCATTTCCTTTCATCGTGCATTATAAAAATTTGCACACCCTCATTTTGAAGATGTGTGCGTGTAGCATCGATGCCTTTATTTTGATTTTGAGATATAGCACTTCAGTTATCAAAATGTCCGTCGAAGGAACGCATCGAAATTTTGCAAGTGCATGGCAAAATCCAACTACTCTCACGCCAAGTTGGCGAAATTGTTGAATCCGGCTAAATCAACTGTTACACAACGTATTAAAAGTGTTCGGTGAACGTTTGTCGACAGCCAGGAAAGCTGGATCGGGAAAATCGAAAGCAGAAGGCCACGGCGACAACAAAAAGAGTTGGCACCGCTGTTTCGAGCGGAATCCCAACCTCTCCGTCCGAGATGTCACAAAGAAGCTGAGGGTGGCGCCTTCAACCGTGGATAGAGCTAAAAAACGAGCTGGATTGTCGACTTACAAGAAAGTGGTGACTCCAAATCGCGACGATAAGCAAAACACGTCGGCCAAAGCACGATCGCGAAAGTTGTACACGACGATGCTGACGAAGTTTGATTGCGTGGTACAGGACGATGAAACTTACGTCAAGGCAGACTTTAAACAGCTTCCTGGACAGGAATTTTATACGGCAACCGGACGGGGAAAGGTGGCAGATATTTTCAAGCACATTAAATTGTCAAAGTTCGCGAAGAAATATCTGGTGTGGCAGACCATCTGTACCTGTGGCTTGAAGAGCAACGCTTACATTGCGACGACCGGAACCGTCAAACAGGAAATTTATCTGAGCGAGTGCCTGCTAAAAGCGTCTACTGCCTTTTCTGAAGCGACACAATTGTTCCGTTCTATTTTGGCCGGATTTGGCATCTTGCCATTACGAAAAAAAGGCCATGGAGTGGTATGCTGCCAACAACGTTCAAGTGGTGCCCAAGGACAAGAACCCTCCCAACACGCCAGAGCTCCGCCCAATCGAACAATATTGGGAAATCGTCAGGTGGAACCATAAGAAGACTCAAAAACTGGTGTGAGCGAGAAACAGTTCAAGGCAAACTGGCGTTCTGCGGCGAATAAAGTGGACAAGGAGACTGTACAAAATCTTATAGCAGGTGTTAAACGTAAGACCCGGCAATTTGCATTAGGTTAAAAGGAAGCTCAGCTGAATATTTCTCCTGTATTCTCCTTCCTGTATTAACTGAACTTGAAAGAGAAAAATAATTTGACTTATTTGACAAATTTTGATCGGAACAACCTTTGCTATAGCATGGATTCCGATTTTTCGATTCATAAGATCTCTTCTAACCGTGTTTTGCGTTCACAGAACGTGTGAAAATCATTCTAAATATTCCGTAGCCCCATAACATCTAACGCAACGTGGCTTATCATTAGGCTAATCCAGCTATGCACGAGTTTTGCCTTCTCAACTGCAGAATGTCAATGCAGCTAGCCAATGCATTGCTGCAGGGAAGCCCAACAACTGCAAATCACTGCCATCACTTTCTGTCCGTCTCTAGTCTTCTAGATATACTCCACAGCAATGTAGTGGTGTTTTGGTCGTCCAAGGTTTGTACTGAATTGTAGGTCAACCCAACAAAAACCAGGGTAAGCCACTATTCCTTTACTCAACCTTCCACTAATTTCTTCATTTTCCATGCTATGTCACTACTGCACAGAGCGATATGTTCGCTCTCAACATTGTACTTCTACAAAGCAGATTCCTTTCAGCGGACACCTCGGTAATCCCATGCTTATACTAAATAGGCTATCCATGGCCTTCGGTCTTCATTCCTTCCCAATTCAGCCGTCCACGTAAGGCGTTGTTTGTGAAGTAAATACCTTCTGATTTAAATAAAAGCGATTCATTCCTTACGTTACCGATGAATCTCGGTCATTTTAGCCCTGTAACATGCAGTTACCAGGCCTACTTGGGTGGTGGCACATGTGTTTCCTCGTCACCATTCTTCCTTCATTCGGTCATTTGCGATTGACACATTTCTACCGTGTGACACTAGAATGGAAATCGAAGCGCGACAAAAATCGGTATTGAATTTTTTATTCTTTCACCCATTCTCCTTCTTTGCTGGTCCAAGTTTGAGGTGTAGGCCTACATTGCATCATACATAACTACCCGCGTGGCATAGCTGGCAAGAACGAGCACGGGACCGCGCCGCACCGCAGTAGAAAAGTAAATTGATTTTGGCGTTCAAAACGATGCCCATATGGCTCCTTTTGCTCAGCAGCAACAGCAGAGGGGCAGCAAGCGTGGACAGGTGATATAGCAAATATTTACCTCAAACTGAACTTGCCGGGGGTACACAAAAAGCCGGATTGTTCTGTAAATTTGCAATAGGAGCGGTCCGCAGTTATGGCGTTTTGTTTACATACTCGTTCACTTGCAACTTGAATCTTGACTGCCCGCAGCGTGTGGCAGTTGAAGTGCATTTTGTTGAAATAAAAACGTTTAGGAATAGGACGTCGATAATTGCCGTGGAGATTTCTGGGATTTCGCCGAGTGAATAGGTTGCATTATATTTGACACTTGAAACGAAACGTCTCGTTCGATTACATCTTGATGAAACGTATTATGGGATAGTTAGAACTTCGCACTGCTAATGTGTGCCTGACACATCGTTAGAAGGGGAGATATAATTCGGGGCTTATTCGAGAATAATCACAGATGACGAACCGGCTAAAGTGGTGATGTCCTATTAGAAATTAGGGGGATTTTATCACAAGATTTAGGGTAAACTGTTTGCCAGGTTGTTAACATCGGTGTTATTTGACACTGGCCTGATACCCTCCATCAATCGATGTCAAGATAAAAATGTTTGACGGTCAATTGCATTGAGGGGACAAGAGCTTATTTATTAATCATTGTTCGCATGTTTTCAGTCGGACATTATCAATCACTATATCCAGCAATCGGAAAACTTCCTTAAACCTTCAAAAAATGAAGTGTCAATGAACCAGTGCAAAAGCAAACAAATTAATCATCTCGCTTCGTCAACTGTCAATTGTGCGACCATACTTTATGCGCCACCCCGACACCCGACTAACAGAAATCCCAACCAAACTATCACTTTCCAAGTTCAAGGAAACACCCATGATGGCTCCAAGATGTCTCATATGCTACACAGCATCTGGTTCCACATGACGGACACCGTAACTTCTTCCGTATCAGCAGCTTAACAGACAAAAAAACACACCCCATCACTATTCTGCACATCACATCACATCTTCGTTTCCCCCCACCTGCAAAGAAAAAACACACCCAACATTCGTCTTGACTTCCGTTTCACTCTCTTCTATCGATTTTCTGGTTCCAACTGGGGTGAATCAAAGGCTGACAAAAGGAAATACCGATGTATCCGTTAGGGTGACTCAATTTTGTTCGTTTTTTTATTCACAGCAGTACTGTGGATTTATATTAAATTTCGCTTTATTTAACTAACGCTTTTTCAGCTAGCACCATGGTAAAATAATTCGCTAGCTTCGTAAAATTAGCTCGCGAATTATTTAAAAAAAATCTCATAAAAAAGGGTGTTCCGATCAAAATTTGGTCAAACAGTAGTGTGTGTGAGTCGCTCAATGATTTTATTAATAAGTCAAATTCTTTTTCTTTTTCAAGTTCAGTTGATACCAAGGGGCAAGAAAGCTCCTCATCGCGAGTGATTTCAGAGTTGCTTTTGAGGTACCTCGAGTAACAGCAATCTATGTCATTTTTTGCTCTCGGTTTTTGCACAGCAGCTGTCAATCCAACCAACGCTAGTACATTAGCTCTGGAGTTTGCACAATTGGAAACTAACAAACTATGAACTGGTGGAGAAGAGACAAACGAGCTCAGCCGGCTGTACTCCGACCCAAGCTTCAAGCATCTTAGTATCGATTTTCAACAAATTACGAATCAGTACTTATCGCTATCAAGCCTCATCATTGCACTTCAGTAGGGTTCACTGCTATGCCATCATCTATTGCCATTAGCAGAACTGTCCACAATGTTTTCAAACAAATTGGAAGTCTAGTTGGAAGCCAAACTTTTTGAAACCCTGGCAACCGATAAGAACCGATGAAGATTGATTCAATTTCAAGCTATATTGAGTCACTCGCGAGTTACTTGGTGCATCAAAGCAACTCAGAGTAGAGCTGTTTCACCCCTAGATTAAAACAGAATAGCTAAGCTTCCTTTTTACCGAATGGGAATTGCCGGGTCTTTCGTTTGGCACCTGCCATAAGATTTTGCACAGTCTCCTTGTCCACTTCATTCGCCTTTTTGAGTCTTCTTAAGGTTCCGCTTGCCGATGGCCCAATATTGTTCGGCGTGATCTGGCGTGTTGGGAGGGTTCTTGTCCTTGGGCACCATTTGAACGTTGTTGGCAGCATACCTCTCTATGGCATTTTTTCCGTAATGGCAAGATGCCAAATCCGTGCCAAAATAGAACGGAACAATTGTGTCGTTTCAGGAAATGCAGTAGAAGTTTTTGTAGGCACTCGCTCAGATAAATTTCCTGGTTGATGGTTTCGGCGCAATGTAAACGTTGCTCTTCAAGCAAACATTTACAGTTGAATGTTCTTGAAAATATCTGCCACCTTTCCCCGTTCGGTTGCCGTATAAAATTCCTATCCAGGAAGCTGTTCACAGTCTGCCTTGACGTAAGTTTCATCGTGCTGTACCACGCAATCAAACTTCGTCAGCATCGTCGTGTACAACCTGCGCGATCGTGCTTTGGCCAACGTGTTTTGTTTATCGTCGCGATTCTGAGTCACCACTTTCTTGTGAGTCGACAATCCAGCTCGATTTTTAGCTCTATCCACGGTTGAAGGCGCCACTCCTAGCTTCTTTGCGACATCTCGGACGGAGAGGTTGGGGTTCCGCTCGAAACAGCGGGCAACTCCTTTTTTCGCCAACTTGGCATGAGACTAGTTTGGATTTTTGCCAGGCATGTGCACAATTTTGATGCGTTGCTTCTCTTCTTTCGACGACATTTTGATAACATTTTGAAGTGCTAATCTCAAAATCAAAATACAGGCATGATGCTACACGCACACATCTTCAAAAAAGGGAAGCGGAATCTATTCTCACCATAGTACATATATCCATCACATTCTGCAGCCATCCAACTTCAAACGTAAAAGATGTTTAATTTCTCCAATAAATGGATGCAGTAACCAAGAATATATAATCCTAGCAAATAAAATTAGGTCTTGAATATAATTAAAAGCTACAAAAACGTTTCGGAGACATAAATTTCGTAAAAATAATGAGTAATCAGATTTTCAAGACAATTGCTTACCTTTGCACTACAAATTCGTCGTGTTGATCTAACCGTACTAGGGAATATACTCGAGCCAGACTCCAAGTTTTCTCTTCAATTGCACTATATCCTTACACATTTTCGGTGCGTGATTGCACAAACCATAAAAATCACACTTCACTTATTACACTAGCCACACTAGAACCTACGAATACTTGATAAAATACTAGAAAACTATGGGATTAATTTTCACAATAATATAAATACGCTTGCACCTATTCTGAACCGTGTTTACAATCGACGTAATCGCTTGATGTTGCACTGCTTACATACTGTATAGCATACACATCAACGCTAGTGTGCGTGTTCAATCATTCATAGAACATTCTATGTTCAACGCATAGGGAGTCTTGTTGTCAATATTCTCATGGAAGAATAACAAACAAACCCTTTCATTTTGTCTTGGTTATATGCATGCTACCCAACACGTGAAGTACTGTCAAATGATCTACTTCATTTTTGGTGTGCTAGTGAAGAGCGTTAACTTGTTTGTATTTTTTTTTCTTGATTAAAATCAGTAGGATTAACATATGTACACAGGTGGGATTAATATTTTTCGTGATATTATTAATATAGGTACATAGCAGTTTCAACTTTTCCGTGTTAAATTGGAAGAAAATTATCAAAATCGAATGTTTTGTGTGTTGCTAAACGATTAACGGTAAGTGGACGAATAAATTGTGAATAACTTGTGTACTCAGTGTTCGTTATTCAGTGCATATTCACCGATTTCCACTGGAGGTCTGCTTATTGAGCTCAATATAGGTACCGCTTCCCTAAAAAAATTTGTCTGTTATTGAAATTACAATAAAATCCAAAAAATAAAAACAATTTATACTCCAATGAAATCTTATTTTCCGCTACCGCAGCCAATTTTTTAAAGCATTCTAGAAAATGACGACTTCTTGAATGCATAATTTTTCTTGTCACCGCAGAGGACTCTAAGAAATAGAGCGATTCCAGAAAGAGTGTATGAAATAGCTCGACTACTTCGAATCAAGGGAAGGAAGAAAGCGTTGACGTCCAAACGCACCAAACGCTTCCATATAGAGTTAAATAATGTGATAATTTGTATTTTATCGTTGGGAGCACACTCACTTTATTGGAAGCCGAAAACACCTCTGTACTTCCACGAAAAATCACTGGGATGTTGGATAAAATTATTGGGTTTGCAGCAGAATTCGTTTTGGTAAACAATGTGCTGAATTTAACTGACGTTGTCACCGATTAAGATATTTTAATATGTTCCTGTTTATTCGCTGCACCGATATGCACAGTAAAGTTATTCAAATTTTACCACGATTTAAACCAGCAGTAAGGATGCTGCTGGGGCCACTCACAAGTGTGGGTGGTTTATTTCAGTAGAATTAAAAGATACGTTGAAACATTGAAACATTGAGTTTAAGGACCAACAGTAAGGATGCTGTTCGGGCCACTCATAAGTGTTGGTGTTAATATAAGCACAATGCAATAATTAGTTGAAACATGAAGTTTGAGGACCGATTTAAACCAACTGTAAGGGTGCTGTTCGGGCCACTCACAAGTGTCGGTGGTTTATTTCAGCAGAATACAATAATACATTAAAACAGCGAGTCCTCAATGATTTAAACCAACAGTTAGGATGCTGGTGGGGCCACTCACAAGGTGGGGGTTTATTTCAATAGATTACAAAAATACGTTAACATTTCGAGTTTGAGGAGTAGAGTGGTTTGCTCTAATACAATTAAAAAAAATAACAATGAGTGAAATAGTCGGTGCATGCCAAAAATAAACCCAACAGCGAGAGACAATTTCTCACCCGTATTAGGCATTGGGAGAGGGAAACAAACAATCACTAGAACCAGATCAAAGCAGTAGGTATACACTACCAAAATGTCATGTAAATTTCTGTACCCTGAGACCGGCACATGCAAGCGTCCATTAGCACATAAGAATGAGTTTAAAGAGATGAGAAAATAAATTCATTCAAACACATTTTCCGTCGAATTGTCGTATGTGTCAGTATCAGGAGACATAATTTCATACGAAATCATTATTTACGTTCCCGGACCTTTTACAAACACGAATTACGTCTCGTGTGGAATTCATAATTTCTAAGTTTGTAGTATAACTACAAACGTATCTTCGATAGTTTGTATGTCTTGCTTCCTCAAAACTAGATTGTCTGAACTGAAACAGATTGTCTCCTTCAAACAATTCCCCTCCAAAAACAAAAGAACCTCACTCCACTTCCGGAGAGAACTTTGCGTTTGCTTTTGGTAACTCATTTTACACTCGCCAAAGAATGCGTTCTAAGCTATATGCACGCGGCTGAAACCGAGGCTGAAACCAACGGTGTTTACTTTTAAAAGTATATTCGCTGTTTTGTTTATTCGTAGTACTTATCCTCAAGTGAAGTTGAATAAATCCTTACTACCGTATATCTGCTCAAAACTGAACATTAACATAATAGATTAAACCTCGATATACATCCGACGGTCTTATGTATACTTCTACCCAATTACAGATAATTTTGCATAAATCACAACTACCGTGTGAGCTTTCAGTGTAACGATATAATGTCGGCTCACATCCTCATTTTTTTTTAGCAGCTGATTGATGCATCGAATCAACATCAACACATCAACTTGTCAATATATTTATTGTTATTGTTATTGTTGGTCTACCTCAGTCACTACACTGAGCACGAACGATTGCATAATCTTTTACCAGTCCTTTTACCAGTATCCTCGCCCTTGCCTACCCTGCACCGGGTAGCTTGGTCAAAGATTATGTGCCCCATCGGATACCACCGCTCCAATGCCCGCCGCTCGTTTTTAACTTGTTTCTTTCAATTTCAAAGTTTGCCGTTATAAACTTTCTCTTCATTTCTATTCATTCTAGCAATGAATTGCTGTCCACTCCTAGAGCCTTTTATGTTGATGGGAAATTATCTACTTCTGACAAATTTCACAATAGATCGTTACTTCACGCATTGGTAGAATACAAACAACAATCAAAGTGAAAAAAACTTCATTAAAATATTGAATTTGTAACAGGTGTAAACCAACAGTATGGATGCTGTTATATACTGTCGGAAGACAACTAGCTCTTCGCTGATGTCCATCAAGGAAGTTACAATTGTCATTCATGACATGGGTCAGATAACCATAAATCTTCGGATGAACTTAAAAAAAGGAGGAAAAAAACCCTGATCATCCAACCCTAAGCTGAATAAGAAAATGGTAGATCTAATTCGGAAGAACAAATTAATGTCGATTTGGTAAATAAAGCTGGAACCAGCGCCGGAATGATTGAACGTGTCAAGAAACGGAACAACCTGTAGACCTACAAGAAGCAGAAAATCGCCAAACAAAGTGCAGAACAGAAGCAATGCTCAGCAACAAGGGCCCGGAAATTTTATTCGCGGATTTAGCAGCGACTGGATGCATGTATTTTGATAGATGACAAGACCTATGTCAAAGAGGACTCAAAAACCCTTCCAGGTGCACAATATTACACTGTCGTCGTAGGGGAGGATGCAGACAGGTCGGTTCAAGTGGAGAAGTTTGGTCTAAAAGTGCTGTGATATGAAGTCTACCATTTTTTACACTACCGGAACAATCAATGCGGAAATTTATTGATCTGAGCGTCTGCTGACGAGGTTGCTGCCTTTATATCAAACGTATAGTACCGTTCCACTACTTTGGCTGGATTTAGCGTTGGCGCACTATGCCAAAACAACTCTCAACTCGGAAAAGTGTATAGATTTCGTTGAGAAATACATCAATCCGCCCAATTGCCTTCAGCTTCAGGCCCATCGATCGTTATTGGGCGATTATGAAGAAGGTCTTCACAAAAAACTGGTATAGCAACTGAGAATATGCAGGAGTTCGAAAAAATGTGGGCTAAGGCGTCTAAAAAATGTTATGAAAAACTTGTCCGGAACTTAATGAAAAGTGTTTGATCAAAAATTCGCGAAAGAATAATACTAATTTCATCCGGTCTTCACAATGCTCAAGTTCAATCTCGTACTATAAAGAATCATCCATTTGTTTGAATACAACATCATTTTTTATATGATTTAGTAGAAAAATATGTGGATAACTTATTTTTGGTACAGTCCTTATACTTCTGTTGGTCCTATTATTCAACACTTTATGAACTTAAATTTAGATCTATGACATATAATTAAATCGAACATTTAAAAGAAGGATATGGAATGCGACTTTCAGTGTAATATAATGCATTATTGAATGTTGCTAATAAGATGCTCTGAGTTCTTTAAAATTGACATGAAATTTAATACTATTTAAAACTATGTAACAGGTGGCTTAATCCTTGTACCACGTGAAAGATTCACAATTTTTAAGAGTGTAAAGTACTTCGCAAGTTGCATCTTCACAGCAAACTAAAAGTTTGACTCGCCCTAATATGGAAAACATTCTTCCTACTAATCGTGCAAAAGCGAAAGCGAAAAGAAAAAGTGATAGTCTTTCTGGCATTCCTTTTGTATGTAGGTTAATGTTTCCCTTCCTTGGGGGATTTTCATGCATTTGTTTTTGTTCAAGGAATGGCAGAAGCAACAGAAGTACAGTCGGATTTCGTTCTACGCGGTGTGGCCTCACAACATATCTGTTTGGTTATTTTCCAACAAATTAAGGAGATTTTCAGTGGGTATCAGGTAAACCATTGAATAAAAATCAGTTTCACTGGAAATGTTGTATGAAAACCGACTGTAACTAAGAAGACATTAAGTGCATGGCTGAAGCAATCTAAGTTTCAAGATGCGGTAAATGGATTCTCTTTATTCGACACTTGTTTGATAGAAAGTCAGTAAGATTCGATGCTTAGATACTATGAAATACTATGAAATCGCTTTAACTGTAACAAAGGTTAAGCAGTACGTCATCGTTATCAGATATCCAAATCTTATCGTAATCGATGAATATTTATCTTATACTAGCTGACCCCGCAGCCGTTGTCCTGCTCACACTTAAACTATTTACTTATTGGAAAATTGGATAAGTAATTAGCTCGATTCGCATGCTTATGGTTGTTAGATGGCATTGGATCTAGAGCAGTCTTGAATATTTGAATCAATCCATTGGACTCATGAAGCATCGCTTGCAATTGTTGTACAATGTCCCGAATCCTGGTGGAAGAATCTTACTGAGTGAATCCCCCATGATATAAATATGAAGAAATTTATGGGCTGTGCCCGTCGGTGGCAATATTGAACTCGCGTTTTGGTAAATTTGACCTGTATCGTAGACGGTTTCACAATTTTATAATTTACTAATTTTTAAACTATGTCCCAGAAAAGTTTTAAATATTGTTATGTGCGTTGCCCCGAACGAAATCATTTTAATACAACCATTATATCTCTGGATGTTCTGCAGAAAATGTTTAGAACCACGTCCTGATCCAAACATCAATGAGTGCAAAGGCTCTGGTGTTTCATTAGGGAACTTCAATGCTTTACAATGAGAACAAACTACACTCATTGAAACTAGAAATTAGAAGAAAAATTAGTATTTTCCATTTAATTCCAACTACCTTTGCTTATCTTCGACAGATACGCGTATTTCGTCTACAATGTGTAGACTTCTTCAGTGTCTCGTACTAATAACTCGACTTATTAGTCGAGACACTTATTAGTCGAGTTATTAGTACGAGACACTGAAGAGAATCTACACATTGTGAGACGAAATACGCGTATCTGTCGAAGATAAGCAAGGTAGTTGGAATTAAATGGAAAATGCAATTTTCTTCTAATTTCTGGTTACAGGTATTCCACTAAACAGCTCAAACCCTTTAGGATACACTCATTGATTCAATGGCGACTGATATAATCGCATTATAATTAACTAAAGGCAGCACATTGAAGATTTTTTGGAATGTAGGCTTGCCTTCGAAATCAATTTATAAGGTTATGTTGGGCGAGATTGTCACCTGATCTTTCTGATACTTGCCGATTATGCTTCTTTCTAACTTTATCGCTTGTATTTTGAGCTGCTGTTTCTTCTTCACTCAACATCATTCGAGCCCATGAAAGCCGCTGTCGATCCAACAACAATACTAATTGAAATTAACTGAAATCACAACTTAATTAGTATCTTTTTAATTTCTAGTAATTTCTTTGCTTTCATCTTCCTGGGCTTCAAATGGTGAGTTGACAACTTGGCAGGAGGGTGCGACCGACCTCTGGTCCTCACAAGTTCCTACCTCACGCCTCCACGAGTCATATGATCACAAAAGACTGCCAGCTGAAACATGGAGACGCTGGTTGGCGTAGCCTGGGCAATGTTGTCAATCCGACAATAGCGAAGTGAGGGGGTGCGACCGGTACATCATATCATAATTTTCCATTCTCATATCTTTCAGGTCTTCCAGGTCGTCAGGTATAACAAAATAATTTAAAATTTAAAATTCTTTTTTTTTCATGGCGGTCATACATTGCCTAAATTTTCTGGTTCATAATGGATGCGCAAGTTTGTCTACAATTGCAACAAAACAACAGTCGGCACACATGTAATTTTCAATTCATATTACAATATACCCTCACTATATATTTTATCTTATAGGACATTGTTTATTCATAGCCTAATTCTGTATATTTCATTACATGTATTACGCCAGAAAGGTAAATTTCTCTCAGGTAGCATACAGTTTAGGAGAGGAGGTCTTGCGGTTATAGGATGATCATCTTCTGGTAGAAGCAGCAGTAAGAATGGGGATCAATTTTCAGCTGTATCTAGCACCGTCGGAGTGGCCTTCTCGAAAGTAGCAATGGATGTATATATAGATGTGTAGATACTAGTATGTGTTATTATATGATGCATGTTTTTTACAAGCTCTAGCATATTTTCATTAATAGAAATGTTGACGACTCTCTCGACCACTCAACCTTTAATTCCTTCATTATATTTTCCATTAAATGGCGTAATATGACCTTAACATTTCAGTACACGATCATCAACTGCTATTTGAGCGGTTCAGAGGAAAACAGCTGTTCATCATTATTAATTGCATATCATAAATATAATATTATGGAAGAAGTAATAAAATAATTAATAAAATTTTAATTGCTTCAGTTTGGTGATCCGGCCGGTATAATTATTTTATTACATTATATCAAATAATAATCAATATTAATAAATGCTCTTAATTCCAGAAGGTTATATATCTATATGTCATGATTAAATACGTAATAATATAATATTATGGTTTTATATACAATTGAATGCTTTATTGATATTTATACCTCAATGAATAACAAGATGACCTTCACATTCAGAGATACAGTCACCCATCAGTGATACAAAGTGGTACGAAGCTGCATATTATTATTACTGCCTTAATATTATTATTTCAGCAGGTTAATTAATTTAGTTTAACATGGTTATCATAGGCTCGTGAACTCCAACTATTACATAATTTAACAAAATATCCTTACATAATTTTTGCTCTACTATATAATCATATATAACATATTATTATTACATTACATCTATATTTATATAAATATAATAAATACTGGTTTGGGAGGGAGCACCAGGGTATCATTCAAGCTGAAACTGGACGATGGTTTGATTGACTGCCTGAGTCTAGGAGGGAACAAACAGTATCATTTCTTATCCTACCGATTCGAGTGTGGTGCTGCGAGTTCTACTCCAACAGTTTCAGGGAGAGTGACGCGCCCTTCTTAACAAGCCATCCTGTAGAAAGCAATGAGTATTGCGAATTGTGTTATTCGATTTGTTGGATCATATCGTTGGAAGGAGATTCTTAATTTCCCGTGGATTTCGTGTAAGTGTCTCTGCTTACGGGTGCACCCCTCCGTTTTTGGCCCTTCATACAGCGATAGTGCGAATTCAGATCGGTGGCCCAATTTGATCTTGCTGTTAAGTGGAGCTGCATCCAAGCCAAGGGCTAGAGGGGATGGTGGCTACCATACATACATACATACATTTCTTTGCTTTCATCTTCCTGATGCCCTATTAATCACACTGCGAACGATACTATTTAATGCAAGGACAAATGTAATTAATCATCTGTCAGTTCAACAAAGAAGACAAGAACTAATACCTCCACTTTCCATTGACCTTCACTCCAATTATTAACCAACATTAAGATAGGTCCTTTCAACGTTTATAAACATACACTTCTGAGCCTTTTTTCACGCAAGCCATAAGCTACACTCGCAAACCTATAGCATCATCGTGTAAGGTAAACTTTCCCCTACATGATTATGGTATTGGTTTGCGCAGGTGACATATGGTTTAAGAGAAAAAGGGCTCTGAAATGTTTGTTTACAAATATTGATAGGCCGTATTATATTGCTGATCGAGAATTTACATCTCACAGCGAGGTGTCACCAATACTAACGTTTCAGTTTATATGTGCATCTACACGCTATAAATCGTTTATACTGAGGTTACTTTCTGCACAGGGATGAGTGCGCTGTTAAAAAACACCAATTTAAAAAAACCGAGTAAATCCCTGAATCCACGTAAAAACCCGTAATTCACGAAAACTTCGTAAAAAGCGATAAAAGCTAGGTTTTAGACACATTTTTGATCAAATTTAAGCAAACGTTATCTACTCACATGAATAACGAAAACCGCGTATTTTTTCCGCAAACCACTTCAAATTCCGAAAACCCCTTAAAAAATTGCGAAATAATCGACTCTATTGTATTATCATTTTTTGTATATCTTTTCAAAAGGTCAATCTGAGATTCTCTCTCCTCTCGTTCTTTTGTTTTTGTTAATAACGTAATTATAATAGTTTCCAACGGTTCCTCCTTACAAATCGAAAAATTGTCTTGTCTAGCATATTATGATATTCCCATACAAAATCGCAATTTGGTTTTTATGATTTTTTTTTATTTGTCAGTAAATTTTTCAATATTTTTTCTTTTTATAAACCTGTTGGGAACCAAGACGAACCAAACAAAAAAGAAATCAAGTAAATCCATCGTATCGTTCGTGAGTTATGCTGTCACGAACGGACAGCATTTCATTTTTATATATATAGATTAAAAGTTAATTTCTGTTTTTACTTTATGTTTTACTAAATATTATTCCAGGAAATTATGTAGCGACATTTGATTCTCTTACCGAACACTTACCGTGCTAAAACTATGGATTTGTTCAAGGACTTTAAATTTACTTGAAATGACTACCCCTATCTCATCATTTGTTACTTTACCTCACCAGTCAGCCCAAAGCCTGGGTCTCCTATACTGATGAAGATGATGATGATGATGATGATGTTGGTCCCGCCACACAATTGGGTATAATTAAACAATGAGAATTTACTTTAACTTTATATTACTTAACAAAAATACTTGTTTGTAGAAAGGAAAACTGATTGGTTTATTTTGAAGGCACGACTCTTTACGTTAAAAAAATTATTGAACATTTGAAAACGGTCCTTCATCAGCTGTTTGACGAAGCTTTGTACTGATATTTCAACAGGAGCGTAGTACAGTTTCTTTATCGATTTGACGAATGCATCGTTTGATTCTATTAATCAGTGGTTTACATTCTTTGGCTCTCCAGTTGTTTTTTTACACAAGCGAACTCAAATATCCAAAGAAAACTTCAATCGGGTAACCATGGGGAAAATTTGTTGTATTGCTGTTCCATTTTTTGTAAATGCGGGATGTTTTGGCTGTCCAAGAAGGCTTGTGTTTTCCTCGCATAAAGCGATGACGCTTTTTCCGGCCAAAACACGTGATCTCAATCCGCATGGTATGTTTGAAGAAATGGAATCAATATTTTCTCCAAATATCGATTTTGGTTCACATGTTGATTAATATCCAACCATTGGGTTTGAACCATGGTTTGGAAATTCCCCTCTCATATATGGCAATATAAAGCATCATCTTTTGCTTAAACATTATTGTTGAGTGTGATGACGAGCGGAATAGTGTTGTATTTTTTGTGCTCATAATTTTTAATTATTTTACGTGTGAAAAGTGTTGCGATACGCAAAATAAATTTTCTAACGCGCATCTAGAGTGTCGCGCATCACAGGCTAAGTAAAAGAACAGTTGCGATTGCAGCTTGTTCTAATTAAATTTCAATTTTATTGGTCGTTCAACCGGCGCCCCCGGGAGACCATTTGTGCTATATTGTTTTTGCCTTGTCTTTTTCTTTGGTAAGGTCGTTGGTTATCGGTAGCGTCGACGTGTGTATAATGTGTTTTGAGCCTACTGCTTGACAATGGCCTGTTGTTCATGCAATGAGGGAATGGTTGCGGCTGATCTGCCGTTAACTTGTGTAGGGAAGTGTGCGCGTGTATTCCATTACAAGTGTACACCACTTACGAAGGGAACGGCAAAGCTTGTGACCGATAATGCAAACCTTTGCTTTAAATGTGTAGATTGTCTATCAGACCAGTGTTGTGGTGGGCAAGAAGATGCGATCTCGGATGCTAAGCGGATGGAGGAAGGTATGAAAAAACTTTCGGACTCGATCACTTGCATGCGAGATCAAATTTCTGCCCAAATAGACAACGCGTTGAAAAACGGGATGGAACATTTGAGACAGAGTATAAATGAGTCTTTTGATAAATTAATCTGTGAGAAATTTGATGCTATGACAAGTTCAGTTTTGGAGATTAATACGCGAAATAGTTTAGCTGTAATGAATAATGCCCGCGCGCGGTCTGAGGCGATTCATTCCGAATCCGATCTGTTGCAAATTGGCAAAAAGCGTAAAATTCAAACAAGCGATAACGATGCAATTGATGATGTTTTTCAAGGCAACGCAACTTTTGCGGATGTCGTAAAGAGGCGCAATGAAAATGTAAATGATAAAAGTAAAGAAAATAGTAATATTAAAGGTAATAGTAGTAAAAAAAGCAATCCGTAAGGCTCGTCCGGTCATTGTGATCAAACCAAAAGAGTCCAAACAAGCTTGCGATGATACTCGTAATTTTTTGAAAACTAAATTAGATCCAAAAACACACAAAATTAGTAATTTTAGGAATGGAAAAGATGGTGCCATTATTGTTGAATGTGCCATCGGAGCAAATGCAACTAATGTGAAAAATGGTATTGAAAGCAATCTGGGTGAAAATTATAGTGCTGTTGTTCCCACGTCGGTGCCAAGATTGAAAGTAGTGGGCATGAGCCGTCAATTATCCTCCGATGTTTTCATAGACTATTTGAAAAGTCAAAATGAAAACATCGCAATAAATGATGTAAAAGTAGTTAGAGTTTACGAAAATCCACGGTTCATTTACAACAAGTTTAGTGCGGTAATTGAAGTCGATTTGGATACATATAACTGTATGTTAAAAGCAAATGAAGTAAATGTAGATTTTGATCGGTGCTTTGTGTATCCTGACATTAATGTTCTGAGATGCTTCAAATGTGGAGAATTCGGACATAAGAGCATTGATTGCAAAAACTGTGATACATGCTCTCGGTGTAGTCAAAACCACAAGACATCGGAGTGTACGTCAACTGTTTTGAAATGTGTTAATTGTTTGAAAATGAATAAAGAACGTAAACTTAACTTGGACGTAAACCATGCAGCATTTAGCTCTCAATGTTTGGTGTACAAGAGACTTTTTGAACAAAAGAAAAGCAGCTTGCGTTTCAATAAATAGCAACCGAGTTCCAGGCAGAATGGTAATCAATTTAATTTTTGTATTTCAATATTGCGGGGTTGTCCACAAACTACGTAGCATTACGTCAGATTGTAGAAGAAAAACGTCCACTTTTGGTTTTGTTAGCAGAAACTCACATTGTTGAAATTGAAGCCTTTGATCAATATTGCATTCCGGGATATAATGTTGCTGCTTGTTTATCACATTCTAGACATACTGGCGGTGTTGCTATTTATGTCAAAGAATCAGTTCAATTCAATCTTCGCCACAACGAAATGGTTGATGGTAACTGGTTCTTAGGCATAACAGTTGTACGTGGCATGATGATGGGTAACTATGGTGTTTTATATCACTCTCCCAGTTCTAGTGACCAGCGTTTTATTGAAATTTTAGAGAACTGGCTTGAGGTATTTCTTGATTCGAGTAAATTAAATATAATTGCTGGTGATTTCAATATAAATTGGCGTGATAATAATAATTCGAATCATTTGAAGCATTTAGCTAACTTTTTCAATTTAAGACAAACGGTAGATGAATATACGCGAATTTCCAGGCACAGTAGAACTTTGATTGATCATGTTTATTCTAACTTTGATTCTGTTTGTTCAGTTGTCGATACTGATTTGAAAATAACCGATCATGAGACAGTAGGTATTAACGTAATTGAGAATAACTTGAATAATAGCGATGATTTTGTGAAATTGAAGTGCTGGAGGAAATATTCAAAACAGGCTGTTTCTAACCTTGTTCAGAGAAGCGTGGATTTTCCAATCGCGAGCGGTAGTTTAGATGAGTCTGCAGCTGTTCTTACTAATACCATGAAAACGTGTACAAATAAGCTAGTTGAACAAAAATTTGTTTCTTTGAAGAACTCAGAACAGCTGGTACAATTTGGATCTTTTACGTCTTAAACGTAAGAGGGATAAATTGCACAAAAGTTTTGTAGATCTAATAGTGATAATCATTGGAATAAGTACACAATCGCGCGGAATAAATATTCACAATCCATTAAAAAAGCTCGTTGTGAATATATACAGAGGAAAATTGATCAACATCAAAACAACAGCAGAGAGTTATGGAAAATTTTGAAATCATTATTGAAACCTAGCAATTGCAGACCGCGGTCCATAACTTTTGAAGGCACAATAGAACAGTCTGAACAAGCAATTGCATCTAAGTTTAATGATTATTTCGTCAATAGCGTTTCATTGATCAACCAATCAATTGAATTGGTCGATGAACCTGATGAATTAAACCAGCCAGTTAATATTAATTGCTAGATTTGAAAGTTTTCACCCGATCACAATAGATGAGCTTAGAAATATTTGCTTTTCATTAGGAAAATCGGCTGGAGTAGATAATGTTAATGCTAGAGTTATTCAAGATTGCTTTCATGTCATTGGTCACACTTTACTGGACCTTATTAATGAATCATTGCAAACTGGGCACGTGCCTGAAGTGTGGAAAGAATCGTTGGTTGTTCCGATTCAAAAGGTTGCTGGGACGATTAAAGCCGAAGAGTTTCGTCCTATCAACATGTTGCACACATTAGAGAAAATTTTAGAGCTTGTTGTGAAAGGCCAGTTGTTACAATATTTGAATAGTAACTCTTTGTTGATTTCGGAACAATCTGGCTACCGGGAAGGCCATTCTTGTGAAACCGCGTTAAATTTAGTATTAGCAAAATGGAAAGATAACTTAGAGAGTAAACAAACAATTTTTGCTGTTTTTTGGATCTGAAACGCGCTTTTGAAACAATTTCTAGGCCCTTGTTGTTGAAAGCATTAAAGCGCTTTGGAATTTCGAGTACTGCATACAGATGGTTTGAAAGCTATTTGTCTGACAGAACTCAAAGGACTGTTTTTAATGATTCTGTTTCCAGTCCCGTGAGGAATAACCTTGGTGTGCCCCAGGGAAGTGTATTAGGGCCCCTTTTGTTTATTATGTATATTAATGACATGCGACGTGTTTTACGATTTTGTGACATTAATCTGTTTGCAGATGACACTGTGTTGTTCATTGCAGCTAAAGATTTAAATGAAGCCGTTACCCATTTGAACGAAGATTTGCGTTTTCTAAGTAGATGGTTGAAATGTAAGCAATTGAAATTGAATATAAGTAAAACTAAATTTATGGTAATTTCACAGAATCGAGTAAATGAGAATGTCTCAGTTATGATTGATGGTGAGACAATTGATCGCGTTCGGGAGATTAAATATCTTGGCGTGATTATTGATGACAAGCTAAAGTTCAACGCTCACATTGACAATGTCATCAAGAAAATTGCCAAGAAGTATGGAATTCTATGCCGATTAAAAAACGATTTAACTACTTGCAGTAAAATACAGCTATACAAATCAATCATCTCCCCTCATTTAGAGTTTTGCCCTTCCATTTTATTCTTGGCCAACCAAACACAAATATTGAGGTTACAGCGTTTGCAGAATAAAATAATGCGCTTGATTTTAAGATGTAACAGATTCACTTCCTCGACTTTTATGTTAGACGCTTTACAATGGCTATCAGTGAAGCAAAGAATTGTGTATTTAACTATGGTGTTCATTTTTAAAGTAGTTAATGGTTTGCTTCCTCGATATTTGTGTGATCGAATTGAAAGGAAGTGATTTTCATAGATATAATACTAGAAACGCGGATGAAATAAGAACACCGAATTTCTTGACATGTGCTTCACAAAACTCATTATATTTTAAAGGAATAAATGTTTTCAATTCGATGCCAAGACACATTAAACGTGCACCAACACTTTCAGAATTTAAAAGACTATGTATTTCACACGTTAAAACTGTATTCTGAGCAGCAAGCGTAATTTTTTTTCAATATTTATGAAGATTGTACCTGACGATGTTTTATTATTATAAAACGGATTATTTTGTGTAGACCATTTCTTGTACATTTATGTTGCTTTTTTTTGTAATAATGAAGAATGTATCTGACGAAGTTCTTTACAAACGGATTATAATGAGTTGGCTATTTTATTTTTTCAATTTTATTTTTTCACATTTACAATACTACAATACTCACTATTTTGTTCGTCACAATGATGATGATGGAAATTTGTATAATGTTGTGTTAGTTTAAAAAAATTAAAAAATAAAGAAAGTAGTCTACAATTGTTTGAGCCTCGCGCGCGGTATACAGATATGATGGACTTCTTTTTGAATTCGTTAAAAAAAAATTGGCCTTTGATGCTTTAGATGGTACTATGAAATAGTAGCGAGTTGTCTGGCTGAATGTCGGTGAATTCTTTGTCAATTCTTTTGTGGTTGAAAGTAAAAGTTTGACTAATGCCGGTCGAGGATTTTTCGGTTTGGAAATTTTCTCGATCTCCCTGATTGGGGATATCCTTGGTCAGCCCAAAACTAAGGTGGCGGTTCCATTAGTGTTGGAACCTCTGACTCTGTAGCGGGCAGGATCGGATATTGGCTTGTCTTTTGATAATGTCCTTTTACTGGATTCTGTGATCTGAATTGCAACAGAATTTCCTGATCGCTGGGAATACTTGCGAACTTTTTGTGGTTAACCTCAAAGCTTTTCACGATTATGTCGCTGTGAAGCAAATGGATACTTTTGAAGAAATTTATATCTGTAGATGAAATCAGTTCGTTTTTTTTTGCATAACTGGTTTGAATTGTTACCAAATTAATTATCTTAGAGATAAAATCGTCTAGCTCAAACCTTTGTAGGGGTAAGGGCGGGACCATCATCATCATCAAACTATTGCTTAAACTTATAGATTACGTTCGGAGGTGCATTAGAAATGTTATCAGAATAATATCGATCTAGGATAGTTGGTTTTAGAAAGAGTAACTCACCATAAACAAAACTTCTGATATGTGAATCGATCGCAAACTCTAACTCACCACGATGCAAATCATTTTCACACTTTTATTATTTCTCCCGAGGGAGGAATAATTTATCCCTTCACGGAGAACTCAACAAAACCTAAAACGTAAAATTT
>JASCZW010014437.1:0-22948 GCA_034211315.2 Aedes japonicus
GATTAAAATATAATCTTTCGAATAAAATGTAACATATGAGTGTGTACTTTTTTCTTGCCATTACTGTATATGAATTGGATTTTATTTCAATATTTCAATGTTTTTCTTCCATGGAAGACCAATTTTATCAATAAAACTTGCATCACTCCTTTGTATCCTTTTTTTTACAAGAAGAGTAAATATAGCGGTTTCATGAACAACAAGGCTAAAATATGGTAATATTTCGTGAAGGGACTCGATCAACAACTCTATTCCCATCACGTTTGCGCCGGTGTCCGACAGTGATGATGCCATCTGCAGACGCTATCTCTTCCAACAGATCAATTTTCCGGTTGTCCCGGGCAAGCTGACAGCAAACCACCTCCGGAATGTGGAACACAATTTAATCACAAAGAATTTTCCCCATTACCAGATTTGAGTCTCGATGGTCCCTAAACGGAATTATTTCACCCGCTCTCCGATTGGACCCAACAGCTGGCAGGCTAATTAATTTTGGTCTCGCCTTCCGCTCGATCAAAATGGAGCCATATTTAAATAGGGCTGGCGAAGAAATGCTCAATCGAGGAGCACTGATCGATCCGATAGGAATCAATCCGAGATATGGTCATCATTACGGCGGACGACAGTATGGTAAGGAATCTGGGGATTTCCATCGGAAAGTGTCGCTGCAAACCGATCGATGCTCATTATCATAAATACTTCACTTCCCGACGGCAAAGCCCCGGGCGAATGTCATTGACTTGTTCCAGCAGTCAAAGGCAAGACAAGAGATACTGGACGATGCTTGATGCCAACAAAAATGAACTGCACAGTAAACCCGGTACGGAGATTATTGATTTTTCACAGGGTAATTATCATATTTTTGCCATTAAAATGCTTAAACAGTGCCGTGCGTGTGTGTTCTTGAGATCCAGAAAGATACTGTCTGACATCTTCACTGGAAGTTTTCGGGAACTGTTTTAAGAACCGTGCTCCGAGCTTTGAATTTGAGTTTTACTCTCCCCCAAGCTCAGTTCCACAGGCGTTAAACATAGTGTTTACCAATTTTCTCGTCAAATTAGCCGTCTAGCAATGTGATGGATCGGCAGCTCTTGTTCTCCCTTTCTGGCTCTTTCTCTTCCTATAAATGGCATAATTAAATTAATAAGTTTTTGTACCTGCACTTCACTCGCTTGATAGCTTCCTCGCACAGGTGTGGTAGACCGACGATTATTTGATACGTTCATCATCGTAAATAGTGTTGTTGGAGTCAATTGACGCACGCACAAGCGTAGCACAATTGAGCAATTTTGACGTAGCTTTGTTGTTAGAGCCCGTCGTGGCCTGTTTTGATGCTCTGGGGTTTGGCTTTGTGGACATTGAGGGTGGATGAGCTGCTGGGAGGATGAATTTTTAGGCGCTTAGTGATGTGGTCGGGTCTTCGTTTGAGGTACCGTTGAAGTTTTGCGCTAGATAGCACGTGCTGCGCAAGCTCATTTCAGTAATGGATACTTTTATCAAATTGGCTATGTGAACTTTACCGTTTTCGTTATGGTGAGTGTTTCGAAATTGTCTGTTACTAATCCTAGGAAACAAGCCTTTACAATAAAATTGAAAGTATTTACCGTTGAAATGAATGCATATAAAATACAGAACTTAAGAAACAAATTTGATTTTTCCATGCAGAGTGAACTAGTATGAGGATGTTTTGCCATAAAATCCTCATATCTAATTGTTAACAATAGGCCAAGGCCGATGGCTTGTTCTGATTTCGGAGTTATAACATTGATTTAATGGTGTTTCGTAAAGTAACAATAAGAAAAACAAGATAGCGCTGTATCACACATCCTCCGTTTACATGGGACAGGTTATATGTACAATAACATGTGCATTTAAAAAATGGACAAAATTATCGATTTTGCATGAGTTTACCTTCACCCGCACTGACGAAACTACCCATGCAGCATCAATCTTTGTAACCCATGAGTCAGCAGATACAATTTGACAGCTCTATCAGTCGATCTCTGTTTTGGCAAAAAAAGTGAAGCAACTACGTTCAAAAGTGCACGCGTTCAAAGAACGGCACCCCACCGCGTCAAAAACGGACATCGTGCGGCACTTTGTGGACGCCAAAAACGCCCGTGTTGGCATCTTGGCACTGTTAGACAACAATCAGAGCATCTAAAGAAACCCCGGTTCCGGACGGCCAACGACCCTAAGCGACAAGAAGCTCCAAAGGATGCTGAAGAGGAAGACCGAGCGAAAAGCTACATCGCAGCGTGCGCTTGGCCGGGAGGTCGGTTCAACCGGCCAGACAGTGATCAAGTACCTGGCGAACATGAACATACATGTCAGAAAGCGAAAGTCACATCCACTGGTTTCGGAGCTGCAGGCAATGACGCAGCGGCAGCGGCTGAATAAGCTGGTCAACTCGATTGTCCCAGCGAATCGCGACGTGGCGGTGGTGATGAACAACGAGACCTATCGCACCCTGGATGGCAACGACTGGCAGGGCACTTCGTATTTTACTTCCCCCACGAGGAACGTGAGCTCCGAGGTGAAGTTCATTTCACACACAAACTTCCCCAAGAAGGTGCTGCTTTGACTGACAATCATCGAGTAGGGGATGTCAAAGCCGCTCTTCTTTCGCTCCGGACTGGCCGTGAACGGGTAAATTTATAGTACGAAATGCCTGCCGGAAATTGCGTCGTTCATCAAGAAATACCATAAGGGCGAAGACGCGGCTTTCTGGCCGGATCTGGCGTCGGCCCACTACTCGAAGCGATCGTTAGAGGAAATAGTGCGGCTGAATATCGATGTGGTACCCAATTCGGTGAACCCACGCAACGTCCCCCAGCTGTGTCCCATCGAGAATTTCTGGGCCAACCTGAAGCGTAAGATCTACTCCAACAATTTTGTTGTATTTTGATAAATAAAACGAAGAAAGAACTCAACAACATGCCTACACGCATGTTTTCGTCCGTCATGGCGAATGTTCCGGTTAACTGCCGAAAGGCCGCTCGCAAGGACGTAGATTTGTTTCGTTAGTAAGCTTAAAGGGCGAACACGAAATTATTGCGACACATTCACCAAGGCATAACTTTTTTACCATTGGGTAAAAATCATCCAAATTTTGCACACTTTCTCATTGATGTGTATTGTTTACATGCTGTCAAACTCGAAGTCGTGTTTTTCGATTCAACGAAAATGGAGGTGAACCAACGCGAGTCGAGAGAACAAATGCTTTCCAAACACTTGGAATTTCCTGACCTGTCGCACCGGCAGTTGGGAAAAATGTTGAACATTCACCATTCAACCATCTCCAGAGTGTTGAAGCGGTTCCAGGAGCGGTTGACGTTGGACCACGGCAAAGGAGCTGAAAGAAAACCGGGACCGGAGAACAAAAAGACGGAGGGAAAGGTGAAGCGGATGATTAAAGCAAATCCCAACGTCTCAAGTCGTGATTTGGCTAAAAAGATCGGCATGTCGCAGAGCTACGTCCAGAATGCAAAGAAGAGAGCTGAACTACATACATACAAGGTACAGAACTTCCCAAACCGCGATGAGCGGCAACAATCGACGGCTAAAACTCGGGCACGGAAGCTCTACGAGAAGATGCTGACAAAATACACTTAGAATTTTATGCCGAGTTTCGGCTTTCTGAAACCGAGATCCGCACAGCTGACCTCTCGGTTTCGATCTCGGCTTTATTATGTTAACCGATAATCTCGGTTTGGGTCAAGCTGAAAACTCATTTGGTTAGCTGGAAATCTCGGCATGAACAAACTGATGTACCGGTTAAAATTCAAAACAAACAAAAATGAGGGTTACCACTTGCGAATGAAAACAATATGGCGCATGGCGGTTGACAGATAAAAAGAAAAGCCGAACCTCGGCTCACACCACTGCTAAACCGATATTTCGGTATGATAGGCAACTGAGGTCGGTTGAATTTTGGTTAACGTTTGTGCTCGGCTCTAGTGATGCCGAGAATCAGCTTAATAATGATGTTACCCGACATTTCAGTTTCAAGTGATGCTGAGACTCAGCATCATTCGATTTTGTGCCGAGTTATCAGTTAAATACAAAAATGCCGAGTGAATTCAGCTAAATGTTTAACCGAGCCCGTGAATAATTTTTAAGTGTGTATGGCTGCTGTGTGATGGACGACGAAACGTATATAAAAGCCGATTTTATGCATGTTCCGGGGTTGGAGTTTTTCACCGGCAAGAGCAAGTTCTATGTAGACGACAAATTTAAGAAGAAGAAAATGCCGAAGTTCGCCTCCAAATATCTCATTTGGCCGGCCATATGCTCTTGCGGACTGAGGAGTGAGCCTTTCGTGACAAAGGGCACAGTAAATGGCGAGATCTACAAATCTGAGTGCCTCGAGAAGCGCCTTTTGCCGTTCTTGCAGCAGCACGACGAAGCTCCGCTATTTTGGCCAGATTTGGCGTCATGCCAATATTCTAAAAGTGTCCTGGAGTGGTATGAGGCCAATTCTGTCCATTTTGTTCCAAAGGGCATGAATCCGCCAAACTATCCGGAGCTGCGCCCGGTGGAGCAGTACTGGGCAAAGATGAAGCGGGAACTTCGGAAGAGCAAGAAGACAGTCAAAGACGAGAAGGACATGTTAAGAAAATGGAAAAAACAGAGAAACTGTTACCGGATGACACTGTAAAGACTTTGATGGCGGGCATCAAGCGAAAATGCGTTCAATTTTACACTCAAGGCTCCATCGATTAACTTTTCTTTTGATTTTTGAAGTAAATATATGTATAAAACTACCCTAAAATTTTGGTTTGATTCTAAACATTATAAGAAAATTGGCATGACATTTTCGGTGTCGCAATAATTTCGTGTTCGCCCTTTAAATAATTACTTAAACCATCCAAAAAAATGCATTTTGTTAAATGCAAACGTTAAACTAAGAAAAGCAAATGGTACCGATGATTGCAAGAGAAGATGGAGAAATGTCACGGCGAATCTGAGGATACCGTACGGAACCTGATGGCAGGTTACCACAAAAAGTTTGAGAATTTTACAAAAAGAAGGATTAACACCTTAATCAACTGTTTCTAATGTAGATATAACTCAATTATTGGGAAATAAACAACCAGTTTTTTTTTTATTATGTGTGATATTTTTTGCTGTTATTATTTTGGTGTCCAAAATTTAACATGGACTGGCTTTATCGAGAAATCGGAGTCGAGTTTGTAGAGAAGGCGATGAAAAGTTTTGGGCTTTGATGAAAGCAAAACTTCGGAAGAAAGGTACAGAAGCCGGTGATGTTGACAAATTCAATAAGGATTAGGTAAATGTGAGCAGATGCATCGAAGGAAAAGTTGTCCAAAACCTAACGGGGAAGTTTATGAATTAAGTGCGTGACCTGGTAAAGTCAACGAATAACTAAATAACTATTACTGTTATTTGAACATTGCTTAACTAAGGAACATTTTTTGTGTGGAAAAAGAAATATAAGCTAAGAACCCAGTTTTCTCTGTACCTATAATTAAAGATACAGTCCATATTGTACATAGGTGTCTTGTGATTCGTGAGAACTAAGTTTTCAAGTGATTGTATACAGTTGGCTTTTAGGCACTTATTATGAATATCATGACAGATTGCAACGACTTTTGTCTAAAATTATTTATTATTTCGTTGTTCATTTGTACTATAGTTGGTTTGTGTGGGAATATTCTAACTTGAGTTTTTGAATCCCTTGGACAATCTACGATTTTGAAAATGTCTAAACAATTTTTCAGCTGGACATATCACGAAAGCTCTTTTCTAAAGTGAAATCGACGTCGACGAAACAAGATTTCTGACAACCCTGAGGTAAATAAGGCCCAAGAATACTATTGCGAACCAGTCTTCTAGGTTCACGGCCAGAAATGAAACTCAATTTGAGAGGCCACTTTGCTCCGTCGCATGTGAACTGCGACTCAGTTTTGTGAACAAGTGGAGTCAAACATAGACTGAGTGGCTCTACTTTTTACGATACTGAGTCGTAATTCCCATGCGACTGAGTAAAGTGGCCTCTCATATTGAGTTAAATTGTCGCGCCTTGTATGAACGCGCACTACTGAGAGCCAAGCTTAAGCTCAGCGCCGATCATGTATTCGTAAAGACTGCGGAAAACGCCTGGAATGCCATCATTCGACGGTATTCCGGGTTCACCACCGTCATTCAAGCATACTCAGACGAACCAGCGGCGGTCGGACAACCGCAAAAGACCGTAGTCAGCCGATGTGGTGGAGGCAAAAAAGGGAAATCTGTACAAGCGTCCGATCCGCAATGTTGTGAAGAAGATGAAGCTTTCCAAACGATAAACATTGTAGCCAAAACTCACGCCAGAAAGCTGTGCCGTGAGTGGCTGGAGACTTACATCATTGCGGACACAAAGGAATTGCCGGGGCAGAAGTTTTACGTTGCCACATCACGGTTGGTCGTTTCTGAGGAGTCATCTATGCATGTCATCTGTGAGTGTGGAGAAATGAGCGAGTCAATTATCACGACGGTTACTATGAATGGATAAATCTACAGAAACGAGTGTCTTTTGCGGTCGCAAGGAGGCGAGGCCCTATTTTGGCCGGATAACAATGCTGTTTTTATACTATAAGTTTTCAACCCACCGAACTTGTCGGAACTTCGTCCGATTGAGAAGTTTTGTACCATCATGAAGGCCACACTTCCTTCAACCTCTAAGGCCTTCGATAACGAGCTGGTCTTTGAAGAAACAATGGGCAAAAGTATAAAAAGAGTTGGCTCCACTATTGCCCAAAACCTTATGACTGGTGTCAAGTAGAGATGGGCAATCCACTCCTGAGCGGTTCCACTGAATCGACTCATTTCAGTGATCAAATGACAACCATCTTTTTTAAAAAGAACCGCTCATCAGCTCACCCGTTCTCACCGTTCTCTCTGTACGCTTTGATTTCCTGTGAGCTGAACAATTCATCGACTCTGTCAAATCAAAATGCAGAAGAGAAAAAAGAAGAGAACAGTTACTGTGTAAAGTAAACTGATTCTCTTTTGTTTTCCTTTTTCCATAAATCGACGAACCGTCTATCACTTTGCAAAGCACAATCTCATGCAACGCAAACAAGAGTAAGTTTCAAAATAGACGAATCTAGTTCTGTTTTGGTGCTAATATATACTCTAAAGAATCTACAATCCATTTTATTTTCGGATTCCAACCTTATTCAATCTATGAATGTAGTCGAATCCTTTTGTGTTTGTTTTTTAGTTTAACAATAAATACACGTAAAATCTGGTTGAGTGGTGAATCAAACATCTCAACCATGAAAAATAATAATAGGCCTATCTGTCAAAAGATAAACTTTCTCTAGTAGAATTTAAAGGAATTTGCTCACGTTTACTGGTGATAATTTAAAAAAAGTGTTTCAATGTTTAATTTTTGTTTTTTATAAAGTGATTATTTGAAGTTTTAATGTGAAATTCTCCTAGTTTCCCAATCATCTCAACATGATTATGATCATCTTAACATGATCAGATCACATATTAAAATCGATTATACTAAAAGCAAACTGTGAAGTGTTTTCTTTGCTAAAACCTCAATTTTATACATATTTTTAGTCCAATAGTAACCTAGTATAGTCACTTTCACACTTGTGCGTACGTTGACGTCACAAAGTCAAAACAGCAGGTCAAAAGAAATCAATTTATTCCCATGAGCTGATCGGCGCAGATCCGATCTTCAAAATGAGCTGAATTTCACATCTCTAGTGTCAAGGGCAGATTGCTAGCAGTCAGTCATGAAAAATATATCCAACAATCCAATGAAATAGAACCCTAACCATAATGATATAGTATATTCCATGAAAGCTTGAAGAAAATCAAGCTAAGTTTGATTTGTTGGCGATTAAAACATGCATTGAAAAAACGACTATATGTTTCGATTTCTCATGCGATTATCCTGCCACCTGGTGGTCGGTTCGTCGATCAGTAGTCAATATATACTAGTTCCCTATATTCTGAGAAAGTTTGACATCTCCATCAATTTGTTTACGGCAGCCATGGCAAGAGCAGCGAAACAACTTCGTTCTATGGTTTGTTCGTCCGACCGTTTCAAGCGACCGGAGGATCCGACAGAAGTTCAAATAGAAGACGGAAGACAAGGTGCCCACTTTTTTCCGTGCATTGGGCCGGGAGACCGGTTCTACCTGCCAAACGGTTAAGAAGTATTGGGCCAAAATGGCTATCCACATGTGGAAGCACCAGTCCAAGCCAACCATGTTGGAGAACCAAGAGGGAACCCAGAAAAAACGGCTGAAGATTCGGGTCAAAGGGATCTTCCCGGCGAAGCGGAACGTGCGGAAGCATGCCAACCCTCCTAACGTTACCCAGCTCCACCCAATCGAAAGTTTCTAAGCCAATTTGAAGAGGAGAGTATATTCAAATAATTTCGACGGATGATTTTATCAAAAGAGGTAATCAAGGATCTGAAGAATATGCCTACATGTTTCTTATTTTCACCTATGGTCAAAGTTCTGGCTAACTGCGCAGCAGGGAGCAGAAGTATTTTTGTGATGTTTTTAATTTCGAAATGAATTGTGAAAATATCTTTCTCTGTTAATTTTTACCATTCATCCGAATATAGTCGCTTATTTGAGGGCGCACACCATTTTTGTGTGTCTCCTTTCTTATTCACTATAAGAGGAGCCTTATAAATTAACTATTTTTATTCAGAAGGAGATGTTTGCTCATCACCATGAGGCACCAAGAGTGAACAACAATGTTTTTGGCTAGAATGAAAGATGTGAAGAGAAAGTGTTGAAAGGTCCGTCAGAGTGCGGCAGGTAGGAAGATTAACAGATGTTTTTGAAAATTGAGCGAAGGGGCATGTATCCAATGGTACTCGAACCATGGACGTCAATCTTTGCCTAACATCCCACTGCGGAGTAGGTTGTAGCGACGGAACAAGTCCGCCACTTCAACAGGCAAAAATTGACGCATGGAAAGACGCTCATGTACCACTGTGGCTTGTATAGTTTATTCTTAGCGATCTATTGTGTGCACTCTGTTTACTGATGCGCACATGGGAGAGGAACTCTCTCCTTTTTTGGGTTTGTTTTGATTCGCACCGACTGACGATCACTAAAGTTTTTCTCGTCGTCTCCAACGTAGAGACCTCGGAGAGAAACATCGTGAAGCGATGCGATACTGGTCCCCACCAGTATAATTAATGGTTACCACCATTTATGGGTTTACATACATTAAATTAACAACCCCGCAGTGGGATGTTAGGCAAAGATTGACGTCCATGGTTCGAGTACCATTGGATACATGCCCTTTCGCTCAATTTGCAAAAACATCTGTTAATTTTTCTACCTGCCGCACTCTGACGGAACTTTCAACACTTTCTCTTCACATCTTTCATTCTAGCCAAAAACATTGTTGTTCACTCTTGGTGCCTCATGGTGATGAGCGAACATCTAATTCTAAATCATTAAACTCATTGCAAAGTGATCACTTGAACTGAAAAGTTTAATTTTTTACTACTGTTTTTCATATCAACCGTGTTCAAAAATTATAAATAATAAATAAATAATTAGGTAAAGCAAAAGTCGTATGCCAAAAATAAACTCAAAAGGAGCGGGAGATAGTTTCTCTCGCATGTAGGGGATTTGGGAGTACAAATAGACAGTTCGTTAGAACTATTGAAAAGCTATCGGTAGTATATGAGCACGATCAAGTGCACAAACTTTTACCAGTCAAAGTGGTGCATTCGATCATGCCTTGACCTACCCCACATGGGGATGCTTGGTAAAAGTTTGTGTGCCTGTTTTGAAATACTACCTCACAATGCCCTTTGCTTAATTTCAAAACTACTTCTATTCCATTTTCACCGCCTGCCGTGAGCTAACGGAACTATCAATACTTTCTCTTAACAACTTTGTTCTAGCAAAAATTGCTGTCTACACCTAGAGCCTCATGGTGATGAGAAATTATTTCCTTCTCAAAAAAACATCATCAATAATTAATTATTATTGCCAATTTTTAGTTCAAGCCGTACGAAATATTATAACCTTTCAAACAATTATTTGATGGAGGGAATCGGATTAATAGTTCAAGCCGGATCGAATTAATAGTTGCAGTTAGATTGAAAAACATGGTTTCGAGAAATCGCCATTTTGTAGCCGCCATTTTGAATTTATCATAATTATTTCATCTCCTTGAAATTTTAAATAGGAATCAAATTTAATCGTCAAAACAGGAAGTTTGCATGCCTTTTCTTTCTCTTACAAAAAAAAAATACAAACTATGCCTTATTTTTGCCCACATCCAGGGGAGTGTCCCCTTAAACTGACATAACATCGCATTATTTTCTGTCAAATCTAGCATTCATTCTATGTGCATTAGATAACGCAGAAAATTAAATGTTTCTTTTATCTGTGAACAACAGCCAAGCCTGAAACCAAACTAACTCTAAGTAGACACAAATACGACTCGGCATTTGACCCAACAAAGATTCAAAATTGTCACGACATTGGGTTGATAACGACAACCAATTAGCATGACATTGCATCGCGCTAATTTATTGAAAGCCGATGGTTCGTTTGAAATGATGAATTTATGAAAATATCATGGCCTAAATTTGTAGAATGGCAAACCTGGGTTTTCTGCATTTGAATGGTATGGAAGTTTGCAGCATTAGATGTGAGAAATTAGTAGAATCGTATTCTTTTTAAGTAAATTATGTTACCTAATTCGTTTTTTTGTAATGTATTCCACGCGAAACGCTACTGGTTAAAAATTATTTTTGTACTTGCTCCCACACCGCTACATCAATCGACATTTGTACAATTGTAAGACTTGGACGTGGATCCTGGTTACATTTCATTACACATGCCGTGTTACTTTTTCCAACAAATAATGCCAACACAGTCCACATTGCCCTACAACACCCTTGTAGCTTGTAATGACTTTGTCATGTTGAACCATATTTAACATCGGCTGAATGCTTCCTCCCTCAAAGTGCTGCTGCTGAAGAACAAATCATGCGCCTTCCAAGTTCCATGTTCAGTTTCGCTCTTGCGGTGAAAATGCCAAACAAAAGTCTATGATCCGACCATTGAACAAAACCACCGAAAGGAAGATTACACCAGAAGCAAACCACACACACGGGTGCAAAACATAATCGATTTGTGTTGTTAGTGCCGATCCGGGTGAACATATCCATAGTAGATAATTACGAAGCAGTACGGACAACAGTCAGCAGGTGGCACCTCCACCCCATTGTTGTTGGTGGCACTGACTGTCTAGAATCGAATCTCGAGCGGTAATTTGCAGAGAAGCAGTACCCGAAGGATAAGAAGAAAAAGATGATGATGATGATGATGATGATGATGCTGTTGGGTGATTGTACAAGACCAGACACCCAAGAGGTCGAATTGGACCTTGCCGAAGTTCATGCTGCCTGCAGTGGGGGTAAGAAACGGCGGGAAAACAAATATATCTTATCGCCAGCATCTATGAAACGAAATAAAGCGAAACACAGAAGCATCAACAAAGACCGGTGCTGTGCTCCCCTGAGAGATGTTGTGGCTTGTCTTGAGACCTCCATCCCCACTAGCAAAGGAAGCATCATCATTCCCCCGGTTGCGGTTGGTGCTTGTTTGTGTACAAACTACTGACTTCGGTAGGACGAGGCTCTAAAATGTAAAGTAAGACACAAGTTGGCTACCATCAATGCGAATCGTGGCGCTTCATGGGGTTTTTGCATACCCAATGGGATATGGTTTATTTACGCGGTTCGAGATCGAAACATGCATTCTGATCAGCAACAACATGTTCGATTATGCGATCATGCTTAATTTGCTTGTAAGTGGTAATCGGAGATCTCATCAGAACAGATGATTTTGAAACTTTTACCAGGAGGCAGTGAAAGCAAATGCAGTGCTGTACCGTGGGTGGGTCGGCTCTATTTGGTCTTATACGTTTAGAAATTCCCAATTTTACATGTCATTAAATTTACCGTTGACGTAAACAAACAATTCATGAAAAATAAGATTTTCTGCGACAGAACTCACAAAAGTGCGTTTGATTGAAATGAGTATCGCCATATTTTGGCTCAAGTTGAGGTCAAAATTAATGCTCGTATTATGTCAGTCTCAAAGCAGTTGCTCACAGTTGCAGTACAGAGGCTCTTGATACAGAAGGCTGCAACGTGAGATAGTTATCGAACTAATTTTTATTGTCAGCACACGATAGTCAGAAGTAATCAATGGTTTCAGACAAACTAACGTATGTATTAAAAAAATAGACAAATTTCGGATGGTGACGAAATATGAAACTACGATAAAAGCTAATTCAATGGAACAAATTTCCTTTAAACCGTACACGTATTAACCGTTCTACAAAAAATGCCTCAAAGATCTGCCGGTCGGCTTTTGGAACCTAAGCCATGACTGATGAAGAGATAGATTACAGCATGTTCCTCAGTGATTTCGTAGCCTTGGCTATCCGTAACTATTCTGTGTTGAGCACGAAATTTTTAGAGTAGATCTTCCCTTTAAGGTTCGCACAAAATTTAGCTATCGTTCGAAGATGAGACTCGTTGTTGTTGTTGTTGTTGTTGGTGGTGGTGGTGGTGGTGGTAATTTTTTCGGTTAAATTAGTTGATACCAGCAAAATTAATTCATTACAATCCAATACTTACTTGATTTTCCAGGTTCCAAGCCATTTGAGCTTCTGTTTTCTACGGATTCCCTTTTTCTATTTTGGTATCTTCGATGTTCTTTAGTTCATCCACCCGTCTTCTTTAATAATAAAGATTGGTAACTTCAGTAATCTAAATGCCAACGAAAGAAGAGAAGCAACGCATCAAAATTTGGCACGTGCATGGCGAAAATCCAAACTACTCTTACACCAAGTTGGTGAAATTGTTGAATGTGGCTAAATCAACTGTTACCAACCTGTTGAAAGTGTTAAACGAACGTTTGTCGACAGCCAGGAAATCTGGTTCGGGGGTATATCGAAAGCCGGAGGCCACAGCAACGACAAAAAGAGTTGCCCGTTGTTTCGAGCGGAACCCCAACCTCTCCGTCCGAGATGTCACAAAGAAGCTGGGATTGGCACCTTCAACCGTGGATAGAGCTAAAAATTGAGCAGGACTGTCGACTTACAAGAAAGTGGTGACTCCAAATCGCGACGATAAACAAAACGCGTTGGTCAAAGCACGATCGCGAAAGCAGCACACGACGATGCTGACGAAGTTTGATTGCGTGGTACAGGACGATGAAACTTACGTCAAGGCAGACTTTGAACAGCTTCCTGGACAGGAGTTTTATACGGCAACTGGATGGGGAAGGGTGCAGATATTTTCAAGCACATTAAACTGTCAAAGTTCGCGAAGAAATATCTGGTGTGGCAGGCCGTCTGTACCTGTGGCTTGAAGAGCAACGTTTACATTGCGACCGGAACTGTCAACCAGGAAATTTATCTGAGCGAATGCCTACAAAAACGTCTACTGCCTTTCCTGATGCGACACAATTTTTCCGTTTCATTTTGGTCGGATTTGGCATCTTGCCATTACGGATAAAAGGCCATGGAGTGGTATGCTGTCAACAACGTTCAAGTTCACCCAAGGACAAGAACCCTCCCAACACGCCAGAGCTCCTCAATAGAACAATATTGGGCCATCATCATGCGGAACCTTAAGAAGACTCAAAAAGCTGTTGTGAGCGACAAACAGTTCAAGGCAAACTGGCGTTCTGCGGCGAATTAAGTAGACAAGAAGACTGTTCAAAATCTTATGGCAGGTGTTAAACGAAAGACCCGGCAATTCGCAATCGGTAAAAAAGAAGCTTAGCTGAAAGTTTCTCCTGTATTCTGTATTAACTGAACTTGAAAAAAAAAAAAAGAATTTGACTTCGATCGACTCACACACATTACTGTTTGACCAAATTTTGATCGGAACACCCTTTATTCAAAAAAAAAAAGTTGCGGACAAAACTGAACACCAGAAATTCATTTTGGGTTGGTTATTTTTGACACTGTTTTTTCTTTTTTTCAGCCTCGGGTCGGTTCATCTTCTGTCATTGTCACTCAAACACCTCTTTGGGTGTTTTTCATAACTTGTCCGGTGAGGATGAGATTTGAACTCAAGAGTTTAGCGTGAGAGAGATGATGTTTACCACTATGATGGGATCGTCCCCTTTTTGAAACTCTCAGGGAATAAATAATACACATATAAGCTATTTGTTTCAAAATTGGTTCATTCAACCTTCTTTCCTAGGCTAAATGCTCGCACCTTGGTTTTAACGCTACCCATTAAATCATATGCAACACTTGCGACATTTTTCTTACACATTCTCATCAATTATTTTTTCAAATCCTTGTCGTTTTTGAAGACCTTCCCTGTTTTCCGGAGCTTTAATTTTTCTAATGGGCATTTGGCGAGTCTGACGGAATTGCCTGCTTTGGCACAAGGATAGCATCGCTGGCTAATAGCGTAATAACACGATGCCAGATCTGGCCAAAACAGAGTGTCAAATGCGTGGGACCAAGTACTTCTTAGCAAATTAGTCAACTGTCTTCAAACCGTCAACTGAACTTCTCTGTAACCCAGGTGGAATTTTCGGACGAAAAACTTCAGGGGATCTGCTTGGCATTCATTTTAATGTACGTCTCCTCGTCCATTACGATGCATTTGGACTTCACCAACCACTCGCGGTTCAGCTTCAGCTCGCGGAATTTGACCATCTGTTAACTATTTACCGATTCGGTTGGACGCCTTCCATACCTTGAATACATGAAGTCCAGCCGGCTTCATTGTCTGCTGGACGAATCAGAAGGAAGAATTGACCTTCTTGGCCACGTTGCGCTTGAAGAAATTCCTCTCAATTCTCACTTTTCTTCCATTGCCAGCTCGCCGCTGGGTCGTCTGGGTCTCCTGTAAAGATTTTACCTCAAGGGACTTGGTCGAATTGACAATTCCCAGATATTTCGCGGTACACCTGCGACACTGGCCTGGATTTTTGACGACCGCGACTATATTTTTTTGTCGAAGCACTTCTTGCTTGGAAGCCATCTCGATAACTGTTTGGATTATGACGATATTTTGCACATGTAAACATTACACTCCGAACTAGTTTTACTCAAAATTTCAACCAATTTTACCCATGAGTAAAACGTTTTACACAAAAATAATTGTCCGTGTTTTTCCATTCGTTTATTTTCTTCACCTGATTTACAGATAAATTTCTTCTTTACTCTAACCGACCTTCTTCTGTTTTTCTTCCCTCCAGTTAATGCTTCTTATTTCTTTCTGCTTATTAATCTCCACTTTTTAATTTTCTATTTCCGTCTATTTTAGTTTTGTTCAGTAACGTGTTGTTTTCTCGTTATCGTACATTTTTAACTTTGTATTCCTTCATTTTTCATTTTCTTTTTAAGTCCATGTTCCATGGGCGTAATTTCAGAACCAACAAACACTGATCACTAAACGACGCGAATACTTCTAGGATTTTTTTTTCAAAAGTGCGAATCTAACAATGAGAGGCTCTCTCCTCTCACGCTTTCTTTCATTTATTACAGCGCCATTTCGAGGGATTCTTTAGTACAGATAGAAACACAACAGTGCTGGCTATCACACTCTACAAATAGTTGAATGAAAAACGTAACACTGAATGGAATATGAATGAAAGAGAAATTAATCAAAGATAGTCGCTCAATTGAAGATTCGCCCTAATGAAAAAAAAACCCTAGACTTAGCGAAAACCGGTATTATTTGACGCAGCACAAAATCCTTTATTGCATGCAGGGTTGCGATTTTTCTGGGGAGAATCACTCGGATGCACATTTCTAGCTCTCTTTGGTGAATCTCACTCAGTCTCAACGGAGATTTTTTCTTTTCACCACTGTAGAGATTGTTCGACTCAGCACGGGAGAGCGAGAGAATTTACAATTCGCTGCCTGAGCGTTCACTCACTGCAGTGTACTCGACGAGAGTGGAAGAGCAAAAGGACTGCACCGCACTGACGTGAGTGAAACGTTGGTCTAAACATTAAGAAAAAAATGCTGGAAAACGGGATGAACGTTACGAAATATGAGTCTCAGATAGCGTCGGTAAAGGCACGGAAATGCCAATCCGAAGGTGGTGGGCTCGATTCCCAGTCCAGTTGACTTTAAAAAAAAATCTTGACCTCCCTAGGCATAAGAGTATCATTGTGATTGCCATACAACATACAAATTCATGCATTGGTGATTAGCTTCGAAAGCTTTCAAATTAATAACTGTGAAAGTTCATCTAGAACACTTAGTTGTGAGAGCCTGGAAATAAGCTAATTGTGATAAGCAAAAATATTCAAATTTATGTATAGCGGTATAAAACTAACAATGAAGGTTTTCACCAGGGTGACTCTTCCCGGTGAAATAATTCTGCTCTCTTCGGTGCTCCTCAGAGATCACTCACACGCTCCGGTTTGTCGTGTGGTGAGGATGCAAACGATAGACACTTTGGTGTCACTCAACTTGTGATATCAGAGCAGAGAGCAGAGAGTGGAAACAAAACAAAAATCTCTCGGGTGAGTTTGCGTTTGCCAATGTGCGGAGTATCTTTTCTCTGAGCACCCTTCTCGAACCGAGGAGTATTGCATCCCTGGTTCTGAGCACTGAACACTGAGCTTTGCGCATTGTGCATTAAGCACTGAGCACTGAGCAATGAGCACTGAGTGGTGAGCACTGAGCACTGAATGCTGGGCACTGAGCACTGAGCACTGAACACTTAGTTCTAAGCACGATGCATTGAGCACTAAGCACTGAGAACTGAGCGCTGAGTGCGTTCTCACTCATTTTGATTCACAGATAGTAGAGCTCGCGTTCTGGCAAGTTAGTTCTTGTATAATTCAATTGCTTATTCTCATTGAAATCTATGCTTACTGGTAAAATGGAAAGCTAGTTAAGTGAAGTGAAGTGAAGTGAGCTTTAATTTTTATATTTATTTTAAAGCATTTGAGCAAGTTGCTTCAATAATGTTTGAACGAAAACTGATTGAATAATCTTTGTCTGATATGGCATTATTAACGCCAAAAGTGTGCAAAATCCGGACCAAGACGCCAATCCCTATGATCGTAGTAGCGTTAATTTAATCGCTTTCCTCAAAGACAAATTACTACCAAGTGCGGCGATGAAGATAACTCTAACAAAAGAAACGTAGGCATACAAACCTACATACGTTGATCGGCTTCGATCAATCGGTGTTCCGTCGATCCGTCGTCATCAAAACACCTCGTCCGTGTGAGTGTGTGTGCAGCTCCATTCGGTGGTCCGTAACCGGCAAACATGCGCATCCACATAGGTGCCAAGTCATCTCGACGCGGGTTCTTTGTCGGGTGACGACGTCGCTCGGGAGACAAGTGAAGCACGTCAAATCAATTCCTTTGTTAAAGTGGACCGACCTGCGGCAGTCATCAATGGAACTGACCCGCGTGCTAAATTCGACCTGGTTTTAAATAGCCTCTAACCGACTCTGATGACGACGATGGATTGGCGGACGGTTTCAAATGAACGGTAGGAATTGCCACTACTGCACTGGCCAGGAAGGCGTTCTGTTTTCGGGGAGAGAATATAATTTAAAGCCATCTTTCGTCGTACAGCGGACACAAATTATTGCCCTTAAATTGAGCCGGGAGCAGGTTCGTTGGTTGGTTGGACAATAGAGCAACATTACAGCATAGATCTGGTGGCAACACTTCTCCACCCGTTTGCGCCTATTCTTGGTTCATTCATCCGAAGGTGTAAAAGTTCCTTGAGGCGATTGCCTTTGAAGCGAAGCGAGTACGGGAGGGCAATTTCATTCATTATTTAATCAATCTCGCCGATGAGATTGAATGGACGCCCGGTCTGACCAGTCGGTCGCGGTCATTCAACAAAAGGAAACTGTATTATAGCAGGCCTCCGAGCATCATCTCCGCCGCACGAATACCGACACGGAGAGTGGGCAAAAGCAAACACCAAGAAGAGGGCCAACATTACGCTTGATTAATTCCGATAATAGCAAAACGGTAGCCCCGTACAATAAAAACAATAATCCAATCGATCAAGTGTAGCAAATTTCCTTCCTCCGGTCTTGTGGGCATGTGAATGGAATTGAAGGCACCCACCGAAAGTAACGCAGAGTTCAACGGGTCCATCCACGACGCTTGCCGCAATCCAGCGCGGCGTCACCGATTCGATCCGGTCTGTGATGCGGTCGGATGTTCGCTCGGGAGGCTAAAGGGCAGTTGATTTTGGGAGAATTTTGGGCGTTTGGTAATTGAGGTGAATTCGGTAGCCTCCATGATGGAGATGTAAACTAGAAGAAATAGAAAATTGCTCGCTTTCTTCAACTCAATTAGTTTGGCTAATATGTTTGCCTAATCCAGCATATTGTATCGCAAATTGGTTCAGTTTTTAGTAACTGTTAAAACTTACTGGTTTGATTACGAAAGAAGATTGAACTTTTAAGGTTCTCAAATTGAAAAAAAATGCTGTGATTTCTGTATCGAGGTTGGGAAGCAGATCTATGCTGTTTTGAAAATTAAACTATGATGGAGTGAAATTGTACCATGATGTACATCACGAGTTGCAAGAAAATCTCATTTGTTGACAAAATCTGGACACCCCTAAATACGTATATCTCAGAAAAATCTTCATCATCGCTTTAGATATTTCGCAGACTGATGAACGTATGTCTGTTGATTGTGTAAAATCAATGTTTGGTGATACTACAAGCTTTTAGATCAGAGATGGCGTCGAAAAGAAGAGCAATGATAATCCGGATCTGTCAGTAAGAAAACTTGCAAAAAAGCTTGGTTTACCTGCAAACACTGTCCATAACATTCTTAAATCTTTCGATACACGTTTAACAACAGCCAGGAAGGCTGAGATTGGAACAAAAACGGATCTCAGGAACCACCAGAAGGACGCGAAGGTGAAGTAAGTATTGCAGAAGACACCAGATCTTTCGGTACGTACTGTGGCTAGAAAATAAAAATGCCCCCAACTTTCGTGCATACTTCCAAGCACCGGCAAATTATGAAGTCGTTCAAGGTGAAAATTGTACCGAACCGTAATGATAAACAGAACTCGATGGCTAGAACCCGGGCTCGCAAGTTGTATTGCGAATATTTGACGAAGATTTCCTGCGTGATAATGGACGATGAGACTTGTGTACTGGAAGACTTTAAGCAACTTCCCGAAATGTCTTATTGCACTGTCATGCAACGGAACGGCGTAAAGGAGCATTACAGGGAGCTGTGGTTGAGCAAGCCAAAGCGTCATCACTACCCGAACGGTAAACAAGGAAATATACCGTGAAAAATGCCTAAAGAAGCGATTGTTACCATTCCTACGCAGCCATGACGCTCCCTCGCTATTTTGGCCTGCTTTGGCATCTTTTCACTATGCCAAAGATGTTTTGGAATGGTATAAAGCAAATGGAGTCCATATTGTATCGAAAGAGGCGAATCCACCTAGGTGCTCGGAGTTGGGACCTATCGAGCGGTATTGGGCTCTCGTGAAGAGAGAACTCTCTAAATAAGGTCTGAATCCGCAATAATTCGGACAACTCAAAACATGAATAAAACATAAATTTCGCAATATATTTCCATCGTAGTTGTTTATTTCAGATTCATGGGATGTGTTTTAACAATTCGTGAAGACAAAACATAGTTATTCGGTATTTGGATTAAATTTTCGAACTTTGCGCTTAACTCTGTCCATTAGGGTTTGTACAGACTCTTCAGAAATCGTAGAAGCCGTCTTTGTTCAAATTTGCTAGAAGTATTTGATGTCTTTGATTCCTTGCTTCTTTTCAGAAAGCTTCCACTTCATCAGAGTCCAATATCTCTCGATTGGTTGTAGCCCTGGGCAATTTCGCGAGTTTGAGGTTTTTGGTACAATATTCACTTGATTTGCTTGGTACCACTCCATCACAGTTTCAGCATAGTGGCATGGTGGCAAATCGGGCCAGAACAACGGTTTTTCTTTGTGACTTTTGATGAAGGTTAGCAATCGCTTCTGCAGACACTCTTTCTGATAGATCTCCTTGTTGATTGTGCCTGTACTGACGAAAGATTTACTCTTTTTGCCACACGTACAAATTGCTAGCCTTGTGTGGGACATTTTGGGAAATTTAGCTCAACTGTAGCATTTCTGGCCATAGCAGAATAAAAAGCCAGTCCTAGAAGCTGCTTGAAATCCTCCAGGACATAAGTTTCATCGTCCATAACAACGCATGAAAACTTTGTCAAATATTCGCAGTACAAACGTCGAGCCCGTGATTTTGCTGCCAATTTCTGTTTGTCGTTGCGATTTGGAACTGATTTAACTGTATACGACTTAAGTTCCAAATGTGGTTTTGAATTTTGTACAAAACCAGGCGTCATCCCTATTTTTACGAGCCACCGTTCGAATGGAGAGATTTGGTTTTTCGTTAATATCCTTTTCACCTTTCGGTCCATGACAGGATCAGCGCGTCCAATGTTTTTGTCACTTCTCGGTTTCTTCTCCACCGTTAAACGTTCCGAAAATGCTTTGAGCACATCGTGAACAGTGGATTTAGGCAAATCCAATGTTTTTTTCAAGGTCCCGTCTTGGCAAGTCAGGATTTGCCGTGTGCCCGTACAAAATTCGCTCGCGCACTTGTTTTTTTTTTCGTCGCCATCTTGAAGACGAAACATGAAATGTAAACATCAATCAAAGTCTTTTTCATCATAGACTCTCAGCTATACCACAGTAAAAAATTTCATTCCTACGTGCAATATTTCAAAAGTTACAATGATTTGAAGGTGTCCGGATTTATGTGGATACAGACCTTATAAACAAAAAGCTACAATTAAAGAAAAAATTCAAAAATGTCGAACAAAAGCAGCTAAATCGGTTGCAGAGAAGTCTCCACAGACCCCAATGGCTGGAGTGAAATCAAAAGTTCGTAGTTTCTTCATGCAGTCTAATTAAGTAACTGTAATAAAGTTTAAGGTGACTAATAATACACAACTAAACGAATTCAAAATGCATCGTGGATTGAACTATGTAACAGCAAACTTTTTCATCCAAATTTAATCTGTCCAGATTTTTTCGTGAACAAGCCTTAAAACAATACTTCTTCTTATTGTTAATTATTTTATTGGACTTTTGTTCTAAAGTCTCAACATTCGAAATTCTATGTATTTCGTTAGTACTGTACCAAGAAGCCAGCTTCAAAATCATCTTCAGAACTTTGTTCTGAATCCTTTGAAGTGTTTTTTTCCTGGTAGCACAACAACTAGACAATATTGGAACATCATTAAGCATGGCCGGCCTAATAATTTGTTTAAATATTAGTAGTTTGTTTTTCTGACAAAGTTTGGATTTTCTGTTTATAAGAGGATATAATTATTTTTTTCATATATTTATTACATTCGGCTTGAATGCCTTCAATGTGATCTTTGAAATTTAATTTTTGATCAACTACCAGACCAAGGTATTTCACTTGACTTGACCAAGAAATTGGAACACCGTTCATAGTAACTATGTGATTACTACATGGTTTTAAAAACGAAGCTCAAGGTTTATGTGGGAATAATATAAGTTTAGTTTTGGAAGCATTGGGAGAAATCATTTTTATAAGTTAGAAGAGAAAATGTCTAAACTTGTCTGCAGTCTCCCGCAAATTACACGAAGATTTTTTCTTTTGGCGGACGATGATGTCATTGATTTTTCCCATTGTATGCAGAAGTTTTTGCAATATGTCGTGATTTGTGCGTAAATAAAATCCAAAAATCGGCAATTCCAACAAATAAAAACTCAATCTCGTCAACTTTCAGATGCAGCAGGAATGGTTCCTCTAAAATGTTATGCTGTTTCTTCGTAGTATCCAGCTTTCGAGAAACTGGTGATTGAACTTTTTTTTTTACTAAAGCAGGCACTCTGCTTTAGTAATCACGAAGAACTCCGGATTTATCAGGTGCTTCAAAAACTTAAATGAAATATATTCTTGCTTAAAACGTTTAAATCAGTTATCACCTGGTTGATAACTAAAGGGTGTGCCGATCAAAATTTGGTCAAACAGTAATGTGTGTGATTCGATCAAAGTTTTTATTAATAAGTCATATTATTTTTCTTTTTCAAGTTCAGTTAATACAGAATACAGGGAAATGGCTTCAGACTTAACGATGGCCCAATATTGTCGATTGAGCGGAGCTCTGGAGGGTTCTTGTCCTTGGGCACCACTTGGACGTTGTTGGCAGCTTACCACTCCATGGCCTTTTTTCCGTAATGGCAAGATGCCAAATCCGGCCAAAATAGAATGGAACAATTGTGTCGCTTCAGGAGTGGCAGTAAACGTTTTTGTAGGCACTCGCTCAGATAAATTTTCTGGTTGACGGTTCCGGTCGATACTTCTTCGAAAACGACGCTGGCGAGGCCATGACCGTCCACGGAGAGCACTACAGATCGATGATTACCAACTTCTTCTGGCCCAAAATGGACGATATGGATGTAAGCGATATGTGGTTCCGACAGGCCGGTGCAACGTGCCACACAGCACACGAAACAATCGATGGAGGCGATGTCAACTGGCCATCAAGATCGTGTGCTTGCTAGACTTTTTCTCGTGGGGTAATGTTAAGTCGCAGGTCTATGCCAATAAATCGCAAACCAACAATGCGTTCAAAACCAACATTACTTAAGCCATCAACGAGATTCAGTCCAATTTGTGTGCCAGAGTCAGGGATAACTAGACCTCTCGGATGCACGCCACTAAACGAAGCTGAAGCGGCCATTTGAACGATGTCATATTTCATACATAATGATATTTATAAGGCTTTCAAACAAAAACAAAAATTTCTTCAATATCTCACACTAAGTTTGTTTTATTCAACTTTCAAGCTAGGAAACACTTCATGGTAACCCTTTTAAAAGCTATAAATAAGGTCTGTATCAACATCAATGTGAACACCTTCCAGACACTGAAGTCTTT
>JASCZW010014438.1:0-22937 GCA_034211315.2 Aedes japonicus
AATTAGTTCAAGCAAAACAATGCATTAGGTCCTAAGTAACATTGAGAGATTCTTTTTGGGCTCCTACGGCTATGTAAGAACATGTTCAACTGTTTTCAACATACAGTACGGTAGTATAGAGTGTGATTAGGGATTCAATACGCTGAAAACAACATCAAATCGTTTAATAGACAAGCTATTAACCAAAGAGAAAGTCGACGAAGAGAATCTCTCATTGTTACTTATGTAGGACCTAATGCATTGTTTTGCTTGAGTTCAGTTAAGGTCGTTGAAAAAACTACAACATCCGCCAGTCTCACATCCAGACGGAATTATCTTGAGGCATGTTTCACCTCGTATACGGCATTGCATTCCCGTATTTTTTCGTATAAACTTTCGTCCTGTGCACTATCTTTTGATGTAGCTTGAACTGTCAAAACACTTTTCTGGCAGCAGCTTGATAACCTTATAAGCTGTTTGACAGCTAAACGGTCTTGCATATAGCAAAATAAGCGCTGCTAAGAAACAGTTTAGCCTCTAAATTATTTTCATAAATGTCATTTTCAAAACATCAGATGCTTCATTGTTGTACGGCAGTTAAAGTGGGATAGAAATAAGTATTAAGGTGCTGTATCCACATTAGTCCAGACACCTTCAAATCATTGTAACCTGGAAAATATTGCACGTAGGAATGAACAACCTCACGGTGGTATAGCTGAGAGTCTATGATGAAAAAGACTATGGTTGATGTTTACATTTCATGTTTAGTGTTCAAGATGGCGACGAAAGAAAAAGCGTGCAAGCGAGCGAGTCTTTGTACAGCAGGCGTACGGCAAATCCTGACTTGTCAATACGGGACCTTGCAAAAACATTGGATCGGCCTCAAATCCACTGTTCAGGATGCAGCTTCGAATAATTTTCAGGAACGTTTGACGGGAAGGGGGGAGGGAACCGAGAAGTGACAAAAACATTGGACGCGCTGATCCTGTCATGGACCGAATGGCGACAAGGATATTAACGAAAAACCTCTCCTCGCCTGGTTTTGTCCAAAAATCAAAACAACGTTTAGGACTTAAGTCGTATAAAGTAAAAACAGTTCCAAATCACAACGACCAACATAACTTCAACAGAACAGCAAAATCATGGGCTCGACGTTTGTACTGCGAATATTTGACGAGTTTTCATGCGTTTTTATTGACGATGAAACTTATGTCCTGGATAATTTCAAGTAGCTTCCAGGGCTGGCTGTTTATTCTGCTTTGGACAAGAAATGCTACAGCCGATACAGCTGAATGCTGACAATCGGCACGTGTGGCAAAAAGAGTAAATCTTTCGTCACTACAGGCACGGTATCAGAGAAGGAGATCTATCAGAAAGAGTGTCTGCAGGAACGGATTGCTACCCTTCGTAGAAGTCACAAAAGAAAACCTTTGTTCTGGCCCGGTTTGGCATCATGCCACTATGCTTTAAAACTGTGATGGAGTGGCACCAAGCAAATCAAGTGAACGTGCAGACTTAATTATTTGATGAAACAATATTTCATAGAAACGGTTAAAAATAGCAAAAGCCATCTACGGAGACTGGAAAGTGGAAATGGGTCAATAATCAGAAATGTACAATAATACAGCAGTCCAACAACGGGCAAAGCCCCAAGTGCGGTACTCCAAAATCTCAAGTTGAGGTCAAAATTTCCAAACGGTAAAGGATGGAGTGCATCATGTTTCGTAACACGGAACATCCGGATAAGGATACAGTTCAAAAATAAAAAAGTGAGAAGAAAGGAGAAGATTCTAGAAAGAAAGCAAGAATCAACGATATTGGCGATTTGGTTATTATTAAAAACCTATACCCGCAGAACAAGTTTTCTACTAATTTCCTTGCAGAGAAATTTAGTGTTGAAAAGCGTAATGGTTCGAAGGTAAAAGTTCGTTCAATCGACACTGGTAAGTCCTATGAGAGGAATATATCCCATCTAAAGAAACTTTCTGTTCAATCTGATAAGAATCACACTGAGCCACCCATTTGGCTGTCCCTGATATCGAACAACACCGTTACTCTAAGTGTGCTCGCAAACTACCAACTCGATACAACCCTTAGGTAATGGTTATTGTATTAAACTTAAGTTACTGAGATTTGTTGAGAAGGTACGATAAGTTTGAAAATAAGCCATCTGTTTCTTAACTTCAATCAGTTATTGAAAGCCTAAGAAATGAAAAGGAATCTGGTGATCGATATGTCGTCACTCTTCATGGGAAAATTCTATCTGTCTTATATAGAATCAGTGATCATTCTATTGTACAGGCTCTGCTACATTGGACGTACATACTCGGCATCACAGATGTTTCAAAATGAACCTCAGTAATAGTTCCTAAGTAAATCAATGGCCAAAAATAGTTAGGAAAGTAACTCATGGCGAGTCCCCTCATTATTACAAAGCGACAATACCGGTGTTTTTATATCCACGCGTCGTCAAGTATATGCGATTTTTCGGGTGTTAAACATTGTATAAAAGTAGTTATTTCTACCGAAACCCGTGTTAAGTGCAGTGATTACACGAGGAATGTGAAAGTCACTTAATTAACCACTGTAATAAGATAATACAGGGAACTGTATTTTTAGTGAAATAACGGACTCGGCTATCAGTGCACCCAAAAAAATCGTCACGTTATTTCCACGTGAAATTTCACGTAACTTTCACCTGAACACGTAACCAAATCTTCTTCAGTAAAATCAGGTGAACATTACGTGCCAGTGAATTGTACGTGAAAAATCACGTAACAATTATATGATTTTCACGTAGAATGTGGATTTACGTGGAAATCACGTAGCTCTTACGTGAATTCCACGTGTTTATTACTGGTTTTGGCAGTGGACGAAAATTACGTGCGTTTCACGTGGATGTGACGTGTCGATTTTTTTGAGTGTGCAATTGTTCTGGCAATACCAGTAGCAAGCCTCGTTCGACCGCTGGGATACTGTTAATCTTCGGGCACGTAACAAAATCCAAAATAATCTCTTTTTTTGGCTTCGGCCATGGCCGGCGTCCGCCAGCCCTCCCTGGCAGAAAAGAGTGGAGAGGGCACTGGTGATACACTGGTATCACCGGGCACTTTGCTAGCCAAACTGGTGATTAAGTCCCGAAGGGATGGATATCAAATTGTGCTAGTTTTGAAAGTCCGGCAAGAGACCGAATCGGAGGCACTGGGAAACAACACGAAGAACACGAACAACAGCAACAACGAAGACCAGAACAACAACAACAACGAAGACCAGAACAACTATAGAAAAACGTACCACTTCCGAGCCCGTTTATAGTCGTGGGACGTCGGTTGAACAATTAATCGGAATGCAGCAAGCAAGAAAAGTTCTTGCATCAAAAGAGAATCGAGGCACGACAAGTTACGCTGCTTCGCACTGAAACTCGCACCCCATTGCAAAAAAAAACTGCTCTGCTATTCTAACAGAACTGACAAACGGGACGAAAGTTGAAGTGTCCACTCATCCTGGTTTGAATTCAGCTCAGGAATTGTCTGCGAACCCGACTCTATCCACGACAAACGAAGAAGATATCCTAAAGTACTTGAAACCCCAAGGAGCTATTAACGTGCGTCGTATCCGCAAAAGAGTGAATGGTAACCTCTATAACACTCCGTTTCTGGTGTTGACGCTGAAAAGGTGCTGTACTACGCAGTTCCTCTATTTCGGCATACAGCGCGTTGATATTCGTACATACCATCCGTCAACACTCATTTGCTATAATTGCGGTGTGTACGGGACATAAAAAGACTGCGTAAACAGATTCGCATTTGCCTACATTGTTCTCAGGAATTTCATGTGGCCAATGGGGAACAGTGCCAAAATCCAGCGTTTTGTATGCACTGCAAGTCTCGCCATTCAATCATCTCTCGCAACTGCCCTACATATCAGCAAGAAATGAAAATCGTCAAGTATAAAATTGATAACAGAGTATCATTCGGCAAATCACGCTGAAAGTTTCAAGAACGTGCTCAAAATACATACGCAAGCGTGCTACTGCAACGCTTGGCTCAAGTCGAGTCAGAGAAGGATGTTGTAATCAAATCTCTACGGACGGCACGCGAAACCGTGAAAACTGAACTAGAACTTCTAAAAAGAATCGATGCACAAAAATGTCCTCCTGACAACAATGCGCGAGCAGCACAAGGATACTCCAAGCAAGGTATCAGCGCTGTTATTCCGAAACCAAATAACAAAAATGCCTCCACCAACCGTCAAATCTATGAAAGCAACTCTACACCTGAAAACAGTACGCAAACAAAATCACACCACAACAATGGCAGAAAATCTCGAAAAGACAGAGCAACCGAATGTACCCACAAGGAAGTAAGAATCACCAGAAGCGCCTCCCTTCGAGTTCCGGAGATTCGAAGCAGAAGCCGCAGTGACAAACGAACAAACACATCCCCACTTGGAAACGAGAATAGTGCAAAGGATAAGCGAAGGCATCTGCTAGTCGAAGACTCTGGGACATTACCCATCCGGGAATACTAGCATGGAATTTGATCCCTTATCAAAAACTACACTTCTCACGGATGAACAAACCCCTGCAATGGACAAGGACCCTGATACGGATAACTCACGAAAAATCACAACCGCAAAGCAAAACGACCAGTGCACCGACTTGGAAAACGATTTTGAAACGGTATCAAATAATACGCTACACATTTTTCAACACAAAGAAACCGGCGGTTCGGGGGAGGGGAATGTGTAGTATCCCCTCCACTTCCGGAAGAGGAAGCGAGCCTTGGTGGAGAGGTGATCCGGGACGCCATTTCTCAACCCGTTGACCGCCGATTGCCTAACTCGACCGCAATTTACTAACAACGTGCCACCTTACCAACATCAGTTCTGTCGAACTCGGACGCGTATGATCGCCTGCACAGGATCTCCCCACGGCCATCTATTTCAATGAGGACAACTACAACCAAAAAACAGATTCGCCAAGTGCGAGGCTTTCAACGTCAACCCTGACCAGGGATGTACCAAGCTTGCTCGATGAGCCCCTGGCGGCAGTTGACGTGGATCACTTCTACTCTGCGGCAAGTATCACTTCCAACTCAAAACCACAACATAAAACCCACCCCAATTCCCCATCTAACATTCCAGATCTCAACTACCCAAACAATGCTCAACGCAGATGTATTCCCTACACGGCGGATACAACACAAAACAAAGAAAATGATTCCACAAATAGATGCATCGCTGTTCAATGGAATGTCAACGGTCCCAAGGAACGTTATGCAGAATTGCAGCTGCTTGTCGCCGAATATTTGCCGTCGGTAATTGCTATCCAAGAAAAACGTCTAAGCCGACACGATACCATGAACAATTTCAACCGCGCCGAATACAGATGGCCGATCAGACCGGGACAAACTTCCAGTTCACAAAATGAAGTAGGGCTTGCTATACATCACACAATTCCCCACAAATTTCTTCGATTGAACGCAGATCTCCACGCAGTAGCCGCTCGGGTGCAGCACCCATTCGAAGCTACTTACGTATCAATGTACATTCCCTGTCATATGCCAGCTACACAATTGGAAATTGAATTGGGGCGCCTTATTTTTGAATTGCCACCACCGATTGTTCTTATGGGCGATTTCAACTCGCACAGCTCACTATGGGGAAGTTGTAAAAATGATGCAAAAGGAGCGATCATCGAAAACTTTACAGCCCAACATAATCTTATCACACTCAACACCGGAGAACACACACGGCTAGACCCCAGAAGTGGTGCAACTTCTGCAATCGACCTTACGATCGCATTGTCTGACATCATCTCAAAACTGCGGTGGCACGTGGATGCTCGATAATCCGAACGAGTGACCAAAAAATCGTTGTCGAAGGCTTCGCCAGTTTCTTTAAATCTGTTTCTCAATTACCTAAATTTTGTTTATCAACCGATGGAACTATCGTTGCAGATATCATCAACGGTCAAAACGATTCTTTCAACAAAGATTTCAGTGTGGATGAGTTCTTTTGGGCGATAGATAAGGGCGGGAACACATCCCTTGGTGCGGACCGCATAAGCTATCAAATGCTCCGTCATATACCTTTTCGTATCAAAATGCAAATGCTTGAAGCCATTTGCATTTTGCTTGCTCCGTGTTAAAATCTCACTATTTCGCGAACGTCCGGAAACCTAATTCAAATACCTCAGCTAACAAACGCGAGAGTACCGTGATATGGTTTAATATAAACACTTGTTGTTCGTTCGGTGTTCCACTACTAACTACCTTGATCACATACATTAATTGTTATGTTATATATTCTCCGTGCGAGGAGTAACGATTATGATGTAGAAGGAGATGTTCGCTCATCACCATAAGGCACCAGAGATGAACAACAATGTTTTTGGCTAGAATGAAAGATATGAAGAGAAAGTTTTGATAGTTCCGCTAGTGTGCGGCAGGCTTGGAAATATAGCAGATGTTTTAGGAAAATTGAGCGAAAAGGACATGTGTACAGTGGTACTCGAACCAACGACATTTTTGCCTAACATCCCACTGCGGGGTAGGTTGAAGCATGGACTAAGTCCACCACTTCAACAGGCAAAAATGTCCGGTTGGAAGACGCTCATGTACCACTGTGGCTTGTATAGTTATTCTAGCGATGCGGAAATTCTCTCTAAATTCTTGAGCTTAAAGCACTTCTTCTTTATGTGCCCCTTCATTCCACAGAAATTGCACACCATCTGCGAATAATCCGGCCACTGCCTCCTCATATTTCCATCATGTCGAAAATGTACCGCCTTCGTACCATAATGCCTGTGCCCTCGCGACTGTTGTCCATCATCATATCGTTTTAACCCCAAACGGCTCTTCGCCGAACCTCTGCTACTTCCCGCTCCCCTATTGATTTCTTCTTCCTGGTACCTCCTTGCTAAATCCAGGGTCTGCTTCAGTTTACCATAGGGAGATCCAAAATGTCCTCCTGAACCATTTTGAATTGTTGCTTCTAAACTTGGACCCCCATTTTGTCCCTCATCCGCTGCACCCGCGTTAGCTTTTGCTATTTCCCAGGTTGCTGTAATCTTTTCTGCGGTTGCCAAACTAAGCTTCTCCTCTCCTAGGAGACGTTGTCTTAAATTTTTATCTTTTATTCCCGCTATGAGGCGATCCACAATAGCAACTTCGTTAAAGTAATTGAATCCACAAAATTCGGCTTGAAGCTTTAGAGCCAAAATGAAATCCTCCGTTGTTTCATCTGGGGTTTGTACCCTAGTGCTAAACTTGTAACGCTGCACCAAATCAGGCTCAATTTTATCCAAACGACTTTTGAGCTTGGAAATCAAGTCCTCAAAAGCCGCTTCTTCAAAATTGCCTGCCGGATATAGCAATTTAATTTCCTCGAACATAATAGGTCCGCTCATTTTAACCTCTTCCTTACCGTTGTACACACGGAAGAAATACTTCAGCCGCGTGAACCAATCGTTAAAGGAGGCACCACGGCGATAGGGCTCGATAGTGAAAGCCATGTTTGCACTCATTTTATTAACCACAATCGACCAATTTTAATAAGATATAAGCGCCACGATTTGTTTTTGGGTAGTGGAATTAATAGCAGGGCGCTCCCCCCACAAAATGGAAATTTTTATAATTAAATCAAAGAAAAAACATAACAAAAGGGAGAAACAAATAAAAAAAAAGGAATACAATGCCTCCATTAGCTAAAGAATTACCAAATTAAATGGTCAAAATGTCTACACTCCCTAAAGGATAATTAAATAAAATGGTTGACTCACCGGATCAATTTCTGGCTTGTTACCGACCTCCGGACGACCTTGTCCGTAATTATTGGCGCTACTCGAAGCCTCTCTAATGATCAACCCTTATCTTCTGCAGTTTTTGATCCGCCTCAAGATACCAGCTACCGGGACACTTGCAACTGGCCAACGAGGAATCGAAATTGCCTTCGCCGTTAACCTTCGAGAGTGATACGCACACTACCGTATTACCGGTTGAATCTATGTGTTGCACCTGAGCTTACACAACCAACAAATATAACCAAACCGCCGTAATTTGGAAGGTGAATCTGGGGCCACTTTGCGGTATTCACTGCCGCCGGAAAATGGTGTGCGATGGTGGACTCGGTGGAGCGTAATTATTGTTGATGGCCGAACCTTTGTCAGCTGCCACCGCTAAGGAATTTCTCCGCTCGAAGATCCAACGGATGATGCAATTAAACACTTTTTCCTTTACCTCGTCGCCACTGTTAAAATCTCACTATTTCGCGAACGTCCGGAAACCTAATTCAAATACCTCAGCTAACAAACGCGAGAGTACCGTGATATGGTTTAAAATAAACACTTGTTGTTTGTTTGGTGTTCTACTACTAGCTACCTTGACCATTTTATTTCCGATAGCAGCTAGCTTTTCAATGCATCATCCAATGTCCGAAGACTACCGAACTTTGACATTTCGTTGATATTCGAAAGCGTAGGGTTGTGCGCTAGAACATCACACTCCGGTGTAATGCCAGAGTCATGGAGAGAAGGAATGGTAGTTCCACTACCAAAACCAGGAAAGGACCCAAAACAGCTGGGCAATCAACGCCCAATCACGTTGTTGAGTTGTTTCAGTAAAACTGTGGAGCGCATGGTAAATCGTAGATTGGTCAATTATATCGAACAACACTGTCACTTCAACCAAAATCAGTTTGCTTTTCGGAGAGGCAGAGGTGTGGACGTCTATCTGGCTTCACTAGAAAAAGGAATGGAATCGGTCTTATAACATGTGCCTAAGGGCCTACACATTTTTGTGTACGCAGATGACGTTTTGATTCTGGCCATCGACCAAGATCCTAGTATAGCTACACACTACCAAAATCTCGTGTAAATTTCTGTCCCTGAGACCGACACATGCAAGCGTCCTTTAGCGCATAAGAATGAGTTGAAAGAGATGAGAAAATAAATTCAACCGAACACATCTTTTGTCAAATTGCGTATGTTTCAGTTTCAGGAGACATAATTTTACACGAAATCTTTCTTTACGTTCCCCGACTATTACATTACCCGACTTAACGTTCCCGGACTATTTACAAACATGAATTAGGTCTCGTGTAAAATTCATAATTTCTAAGTGTGTAGACGTAAACTACAGGAAGCAGCAACATCCCTAGGAATCTGCGCACAAAAATAATTATCTCTGCAGAGAAATCAAGTTTCATGCATCTGTGTAAGAAGAGGAAACATTCTGCGGTAACTCCGATCTTGATTTATAATAAAGTGGTACCTGAGGTACTGTATACCAGAATTCTAAGGGTTAACGTAGATAGACGGCTGAACTTCAAATGTCATGCAGCATCTGCTCGACGAAGTACACAAACATTTTTGAATATCTTGAAAGTAGTGGGCAACAGGATGAACGGAGGCACAAGAAAAATTATGCTCCAAATAGCCAATGCGGTTTTGCTGCCGAGTCTATTCTTTGGAATGACATTCGCCAATAGCGGCAGTAGTAAAACCGTCCAAAACATGTAACCGCTCTATAACTCGGCCATACGAGAATCCTCAGTAGCGTTCCGAACGAGTCCAATAGATTCCATCATGGCTGAATCAGGTCAACTTCCCTTTGAGCACATATTGGTTCGTAATGTTATAACCAAGGCCATCCGGATGACAGAGAAAATTAGCAAGCTTTTCCCTTCAATGACCATTAATGATAGCACATCAGGAACAGGTTTCCCTTCAATAGACAAGGCCATGTCTGGACACGTAGGAATTTCGGGAAACGAGAAAGCAGATGCACTGGCAAAAGCAGCCTTGATGGATGAAAATTTTAACGAAGAATACTGTGAAGTACCAAGTGAAGATATCATCCGTAACTGTAAAGCAGAAATTCGTGAAGACTGGGAAGGCAAGTGAAGAAATAATACATCCTTCATGAGGAGCATCAAATCAACAACTTTACTGTGGCCGGACAGACACCGTGCAACGGAAAGAAGGGCAATGAGCCGGCTTCGCATAGGTCATACTAGATTGACGCATCAACATTTATTCAACCAAGACAGAAACTGTTGCCAAACATGTGGGGAGCCAATAACTGTACCTCATATACTCATAGATTGCAGAGCATACGACGTTCAATGACAAGAATGTAACCTAGGTTCAACAATTGGAGACATTTTAGGACCAAATGAGGATGCAGAGAAAAAACTAGTTATGTTTTTAAAAGATTTGAAACTAATTAATTTGTTATAAGATAATAACTCAACTTTAATAAAGACAATTTCTTCTTGGGATGAATGACCGCTTAAGCGGTTAAATTCCTTACAATTTCCATTTAATTCCAACTTACAAATTGGATGAAGGTAATCCAAGATCATCATTACTGCTAAAATGCAGTTTGGGCAGTGCTTACTAAACTGTAATGTATACGTGTATATAAAAACCACAATCAATTATTATCAATTTCACGCCAGAAAATCACTATGGCCCTGAATTAAGGTGCCCCAATGAACATGATTCCAGCTCATTGATTTTTATAGGATTGAAATCATTCGCTGCAGAGCATACATCCCATTCGAATGCTCCCACAAAAAACTACCAATTTCCCCCACCAAATGCCAACTTTCCTCCAGCTTCGCTCACTACAAAAAAAAGAGAGAGAAAAAAACTCCTTTTACCCTTTTTTGAAAGCATTTCAAATTTCCCTATTTTCGTCGCCAATTGATTTGGCACTTCCTGGAAGTATCATCATCCATCATCTCAGGCAGCTGTGGGATCACCGGAAGAAACACGCCGAGCTCCGTTTACTCAGCAAGAGCCAGCGCGTTCCCGACTCAGCCCGGTGTAAATTAGATCAAACAATTACCCGACGCCTCTGTACCCCAAGTGCCTTGACGACGACGACGACGACGACGACGACGACGATGACGATGCTGGAAAAATGGGACAACTCCGTTTCCGGCGAATCAGTCGGCATCGACAGTTTGCAGAAGGACAATATTGGCCCAAGACATTAAAAGTCTTTCGATTGCTTTCACTTTTCGGTGAGACTGTTTTGCTTATCTTTCGCTGATTGCCTCATTTCGGTGTTGGTGAGTCTGGGAGTCGATTATGACAAGCGACTTTTTGCTAAGACAAACGTCAAGATGTACAATTTAGCTTTCGGTGGAACGCGGTATTTCTTCCACACTTTCCGACGGTGCGAGGATCTAGAAAATCTTCCAGCTTGTCTATGTTTGATCAAGCTTCGAGCAAATGTTTTCCCAATCAAAAGTCTTCGATGACGAGGGGGGGACTGAATTTGAGCAGCGGCTCCATGGTTTTCAGAGCCTATTTCGATGTCTGTTTCAATTTAACGCATCACTGCATTCCAATCTCCTGCCGAGAAGTGGTACATCTTCCGCTATCTGTGCTATCCGCTTGTTGCCTTTAGTGCTGAATCGGCCAGATTTGTCGGCGATTGTCCGGAGACCTCTTGCGGGGCAAGCAACTGGTCAATTTCCATGTCGTTTCCAATTTCCGATCCAATCCATGCACCGGATTTGCTTACGTCGTCGTTGGACTGTTTTTGTCGGGAATGGGAGGCACGGCTATCATCTGCACCGGATTCAAACGAGGAAGATTTCCAATGATGTAACCGGGTCAGGTGGAAGAGAGCGAATTACTGCGGCTTGCTTTTTTTTTTATTTTGGGAAACGGGGCATATTATTCTCAGTTTCCTTTTCGTATCGAACGATGAAAATAATTGGAAATGAAATGCAACAGCAACGTCGACTTCAAAGTGCAGGTGCCAAATGTTGGAGGGATATGGTTTCACACCATTCGTTAACGATGTAACGGTGAAAATGCGAGACACAATTAACTTCATCAAACGAAAACACGGTGGGTATCAATTTGCTTGAACGTCGTTCGAAAACAATTGCCTTACACTCGTGAATTGATTGGGATTCTTTGGTGTTGAAAATGTACATGTGTAACACTGCATTACTCCTGTCATTTCGGACTTACCTCGTTCCCATAGAGCTGAGTTCAAAGACGTTGGCTCCTAGCAACCATCGTCTTCCGACAGTCGCGACGGTGGCAATTATGGTAATCACTACACGTTTGCAATATCGGTATGCACTAAGCATTGTGCACAAGACGACGTGGTTCGAGCTGGGTGAGAAGGTGAGAAGGCGTTTATAGTTAGTGGGCCTTTATCGGGCTGTTTACAGTATTATTAAAGTGGTATCTGCTGAACGCATCGGACAACAACGAGACAAGTGCTGGCAAGTTCCGTGCTATTGATTCGTCCAGGCGAACATGGCAGGTTATTACTTTGTTGGGCCTTTGAAATGGAATAGCGAATAGTTGAGTAAAATTGCTCTTCGATCCCAGTTATTGTTGTGGTATCGAAGGAAAAACAAATACTTGTTACTTGTAATGTCGCAAAAAGCTATCATTTCGCATTATTCCTGCAATGCACGTAATGAATTTCGTGTGAACTTGCCAGTCGTTCTCTTTTCTGAATAGCTATGTGGTGAATCCACCTATGCATCGCCAATCGTAGCAACCCTTGGGTGTACAGAAAAAAATGACAGTTGCGTTATCAATTGAAAACATTCCAGCAACTAAGCTGGATGATTTGTTCGGTGTCCCACATCAGATTGCATCACGAAAAAACGCTGTAAAATATTACTCATTGGGTATTTTCTCTTAAAAATTTGCGTAGAAGTGATTTAACGTGTTTTTCAGTTTTTGTCAGTTTTTCGAAAACTGGAAAAAATGGCGTTTACCGACAAACAACGCAGCGAATTGAATTTCGCAAGCATCTGAAACTTCTCAACTCTCTCATCGGGACATCGGAAAACAACTCGAAATCGTGCATTCAACGGTGAGTCGTGTAATTAAACGTTACTACGAAACTCTAAGCATCGAACGGAAGAAGAAATGCAATTAGAATGGATGTTCGACTAGTGATTAGGATCACAAGCGTTTCGTGAAAGCGTTTAAGCGGAATCCCAATGATCATGGATGTGGCCAAAAAGTTGAATCTGTCCAAGGTTTTCGTTCAGAGAGCCAAGCATCGGGAAGGACTGCATACGCACAAAGTGCAGAAGGCTCCAAATCGTGACGAACGGCAAAATACGGTGGAAAAGTTACGGCTTCGGAAACTGTACACCCAGATTCTGACGAAGCCTAATTGTCCCATGATGGAAGATGACACTTATGTACAGCAACCTTCCTTCTGCATTGGGGTTGTTTTTGACCAATCAACATCTCAAAAAAGCTCGAACGTCAAAACGGAGTAAACTAGAAATCTGAAAATTTCTGACTTTTCCTAACTATTATAAACGAACATTTTTGGGCAGTTACAGCTTTCAGCGGCCTCTAGGGGTGACTCTACAAAAAATGTAACACACAGTGCATTCAGGGTCAAAAATGACTCAAGACTTTGACACACTCCCAAAACTTTATTTTTCGAGCCAATTTTTAATATCTTTGCCTCAAATGAAGGTTATGGATTCTAAAAATGACACAGGAACCCACCACCGGTTCCAATATGCATCAGAAGAGGACAATCTTGGAACCGCATATATTCGTACCGTTCGACGGCTCAAAATTCACGATTTTGAATACTGATCTTCAAAACCATCATGCAATAGACCAACCAGAAGATTTAGCCACATACGTATACTCTGGAACCGGTTCTGATAGGTTCCAAAGAGGACAATTCTGAAACTTCAACTGTCTGTACCGTTCGACGGGTCAAAATGCACGATTTTTATTACACTGTTATGCATAAACATCATGTCATAGATCAACCAGGGAATTAGACCTCATCCGAATATCCTGGAACAGATTCCGGTAGGGTCCAAAGAGGACAATTTTGAGTATTTGTACCGTTCGACGGTTCAAAATTCATGCATTTGAATACAGATATTCAAAAACATGATGCCATAGACTAATCAGGACATTTGACCACATTCGAATACTCTGGAACCGGTGCCGGTAGGACCCAAACATGAAAATTTTAGAACCCCAATTTTTTTTGCCGTTCAATGGCTTAAAATTCATGATTATATATACAGGTTGCTCTGTACATCCGCACATAACAATCAGTAAATCAAATTGACATTTTGAATTGATACTGTAGTCCATGGTCAGCATTACGCCTGAGCATCTGACGCCGCTAACCACACAACCGAGCTGAAGTGGTTCGAACTTGAGTTGAACAGGCTCGAACAGAACAAGCACAAACACAACTACCCGTTTCTATGGTTACCTGTTTCTATGATACCACAAAAGTTCAACTCAGTGGTTCTACGCCCTAAAAAATGGTTACTTCTGTGTAGCGAGTCAAGCAGGAACTTTCAAAAACTATTTATCAGTGGCAATTCCACAAGAGAAACAAGACCGAAATTGGGAGTATTACGTGTTGCTTTACATAATGGTACAACCAGTTGTACTATTGATCGAAAAGTAAAACCATTTATAACTAACTCGATTGTGAACATAAAATCAAGACCTACATGCAAAAAGGGAATACAGGCTTATTGTACACATAACTTTAAAGGCCATTTTCACCGATTGTAAACAAAACTTTGTAGTACATTTTCTCACCAACTGAAATTTGCTCACGCTCACGCTTTGAGTCACAACCAGAAGATAAGGCAATCGACAATTCTTCGGAATCGGATGATGAACCTTTGGGACCTACCGGCATCGGTTCCAGAGTATCCGGATGTGGCTAAATTAATTGTTAGGTCTATGGCAAGATGCTTTCGGGAACCAGTTTTCAAAACCATAAATTTTGAATCGTCGAACGGTACGAATACTTGGGGCTACAAAATTGTCCTTTTGGGTCCTACCAGAGCTGGCTCAGAGTATTCGAATGTGGTCAAATGTCCTGATATGATGTTCTTGGGTATCAGTATTCAAAACCATGAATTTTGAACCGCCGAACGTTACAAATCTGGATCAACAATAGAAAAGGGCCCATCAACATTTGTAAACAAACACTTCTGAGCCCGTTTTCTCGCAAGCCGCTGGCTACACACGCAAACCTACAGAATCATCGTGTAGGGGAAACTTTCCCGTACATGATGATGGTATTTGTTTGCGTGGGTGGCCTACGCTTTGCGAGGAAATAGGCTCAGAAGTGTTTGTTCACAAATGTTGATGAGCCCTTTTCTATTGTTGCTCCAGAAATACTTGTAGTTCCAAAATCGTCCTCTTTTGACCCTACCGGAACCGGTTCCAGAGTATTCCTATGTGACTGAACCCTCTAGTTTGTCTATTGCATGATGTTTTTGAAGAACAGTATTCGAAATCGTGAATTTTGAGCCGTCGAACGGTTCGAATATATGAGGTTCCAAGATTGTCCTCTTCGGATGCATACCGGAACTGGTTATAGGTTCCTATGTGCCCAGAATGCCCTGTTTATTAAAAATAGACCAGCATGTCGTTTGCAGAATGTATACCATTTATAAGAGACCAAAATATAAAAAACCGGTTTAAAAATAAATGTTTGGGAGCGAAGCATAGTATTGGGTCTTTTTTGACCCTAAATGCACTACGTGTAAGTTTTTCCAAATGCATTAGGAAGGTTAAGGCGAACTTCCAGCAGCTTCTGGGACTGCTGTTCTTCACCGCCCAGCACAAGTTTGATGTTCCGGAGGAAGTAAGGAAGCAAAAACTTTCAAAGTTTGTCAAGAAATACATGATTTGGAAAGCGATCTACTCATGTGGCAAGGGTAGGGTGGCCTCCCGTTCCGCGCATTGAGCCAAGAGATTGATGGAACAACCGAATAAAGGTGAAGAACTTGAATACATTTTAAAATCTGGGCAAGATGGACATTGTTATGCGGAGGCGTCAGTCGAGGCGGGTCGTGTCTGAGTTGCAGGACTTTCAGAAGGAGCTGCTGAAGGGGCTGGTGAAATACTAGGTTAGTCAAAAGCTTTGAACGCGACATCTATGGAGCAGAGGAAAAACCAAAATGTCTATGCCATTTTAATGATTAATTTTTCATAAGAACAAACTCAAAATTTCATTTCGATCTGCCAAATTCAATCTTTGTTTACAAGCCATTTCTAGACTAACATTTGAAAAGGGCGGAAGAGCCAAAATGTTAACAAATCATATTGTATTATATTTTTGGTTGAACCATTTCAGAACAACTAATTAACCTTGACAATGACATTAAAATCAATTAGGCGCCTCCTTAAACAAGAAAAGTAATTGTTGGCGTTCTTCCGAATTACACATTGTATTTAGCTGTTTGGCCACTTTGGTTCAGTTAGCTTCAAATCCTGGCAAATTGTTTAATATTTCAGGCAAACACTATTCTAATCATCATATACTTATTTCGACTTGAGCTTGAAGTATATTTTTACGGATTTCTTGCGTAAATATAACTTTTTTAAATCAAAACTCGTATATATCCATTACGCCCTAATCACTAAGCAGGAGTAATTTCGCTGCATGTTTTCGCCCGTTAAAATATCAAATTGGAATTATGCCGTCGACATAATGTTGTTGATTTCCATTGCTTGTTGTTACGTCGTCGATAGGTTGCTAAGGATAACGTTTCATCGAGATTGGTTTTTCTTCGCGTTGAAGAAAACAAATTCTAATCGGAAAATGCCAAACGGTGCCGAGAATTAATCAAATATGGAGCTGTTTCTTATCGCGGTAATAGTTTTTAGAAGCGGCAACGAATAAAGCTGGTTTTATGGACGGGACAGAGTTCAGCTTGACTGAATATGAGGTTATATATGAGAACACTCATGTTTCCTCAACTCCTTCACATGCAGGTCCCACAGATTCCGAATTTATTTGTCTGGCAGATGCACCCGTTCCAACCACATAAGGCCAATTTCCTGTACGGACCCGAAATGTAAGAACTTTTAATACAAACCGATCCATTTCTTAAGATTTGTTTCTCAAAACCTCCCCCGATAGAATTCTTCTATATCAGTGCTAATGGTGCTAGCTTATCATCAAGATCCTTCGGTACACTTCAGAGAAGAATTCATTCGTCTGCAGATTCAGCATTTGTTTCTACCGATCAACGATCTCATGATCTCACGCCTTTAGACTTGTCACGAATGGGTGAATCTCATGTATCATTTCCTGATGTTCTGTCTTCGTCGCCTATTTCTCAATATGGAGACCCACGAAATTTACAACCATTGGATTTATCGATGTTCTTCAATACGAGAATCTCCTCTTCGAACAATTTAAATTTGGTAGAGGAACATCACAACCAGAAAGTTTTACACCAAAGATCGAACGTGCCCTCGACTTCACCTGCCGCCGTAAAATATGTAAGTTTTTCCCTTATTAACAAACCCATTAGGTTAGTTGCATTAATTAATCTTATACTTACAGCTGAGCTTACGATCTCAGAAAACAATTTACCAGTACTCAATGGAAGTAAAGTCATCACAAGGATCTCATCAATTGATATGATGGGATGTGTTGAGATGTACAATTTATTGAGTGGTAGTTCACTAATTCTGTAACAATAAGTTACGTTATGATCTATCGCCTCCCACTCCATGCCAGTTCTAATTGTGATCGTATATAACCGTTACTAATTCTCCCAAGTCGTCGGTTCTCTGTCATGCTTGCTAGCCCAAATGAACTTAGATAATAAAGTCATGCCTTAGCTGTATTATTATAAAAGAATTTAAACCAACTCTATTTAACGATAAATTCTGATGTTGGAATGAGGCGCAAGGTTCCATTGTCACAGAATGATTAAAATGACTTAATCGCGTTACCTTCCGGCTACCCTGTCAGATGTCGTGGCAAAGAAAATTCAGCCACTGAATGGGATCTGCAGTTGAAAACCGTAATCATCGACTTGCGACATTCGATTTTATTCCCGATCTGTACGTTAAACATAACGTCGTTGCTAGTAGTTCGCTGTATACTGCATCAGATCCGCTATACAGCGCATTATTAGCGACATTATATATAACGCACAGAACAGGAATAAAATCCTCCATGGTCATCTAAACCATAATGCACCCAGCCCTCAGGTCTCCTCATTCGATGTCGCAGCTTTGATTCCATAGCGTTGTCTATATTCATGACTGTAAAAACATAATTAAGATTCCGCAATTCAAATAGTACAGTATGAACAATGTTCATTCGATAGAATCACTGACCTTTGGTTTTTCTTGTAGTACCTAGACTCATCTAATTAGTAAAGTTAACTGTTTTGGTATGGTAACACTCGGTCGTAATTCCTCGCCACTTGGATATTGTGACTGAAGATCGTAGGCGCAATAAAAACAAGATGCCAGAATGTCATAATTTAACGGCGTATTTCCAGTGCTGCCAGTTTAACAGGTGGAAAATCTTAGGTGTAGAAACACCTTAAACATAAACAGGGCGTATTTTGGTTTTTATCAATTTTTAGCTCAATAATACATATTTCTGCATATATATTATGTGAAAAGGTTAAGCACTGAATTATTATACAAGATTAGGCATAAAAATGGTTCATTGGAGCTTTCTATGGAAAATAGGATTTGATTTTCGTTTTCCAATCTTTGCCTCCAGTTTTCTCGGTTTAGTGATTTTGGAATACCGCCCTTTTCAAATGTTAGTCTAGATTTGAAGATGATGTGTTAGTGTGTTTTTCGACAAGTGAAAAATCCGAATATCGTGCAGTGATTAAATTCTTTGTTTTGGAACGTTTATCAGTGAAAGTATTTAAGGAGTCTTCTCCTTCATTTCCAACCGTTCACCGATCGATTTTGGAGTTTAAGCGTGGTCGTCAAGCGTTGCAGACGTACAACACTCAGAACGTCCAAAAACTGCATTAACACCCGAAACCATAGCGAAAATACAGGATATGGTTTTGGAAGATCAGCGATCGACTCCGGATGTGATATCTGACACCATAAGCATCTCACATGGATCAACATGGCATATTTTGACTGAGGTTTTGGGTTTCAAAAAATTGTGTGCACAATCGATACCACATTTGCTAAAAATGCGACAAAAACACGTTCATTTGCGATTTTCTGAGCAACATTTGGAGCAATCTCGAAAGGATAAAATGGATTTTCTGAGTCGATTAATAACTATGGATGAGACTTGGGTCTACCACCTCCTGAATTAAAACAAGATGCTAAGGAGTGGTGTGAACCAGGCACTTCAGCTCTGAAGCGAGTTCGTGTCCAGAAATCGACGAAGAAGGCGTCGAAAACTGAGAGAAGAGCATATGGTATAGAATTAGAAGCAATTTTCAAATACTTTTATTCAATTCAATTTCATAGCCTGCCGTACACTGACGGAACTATTAACACTTTCTCTTCATACTTTTTGGTCTGGAAAAAATAGCTGTCCACTCTTAGGGGCCTCATTTTGTTTGAAAAAATATTTCCTTCTACCTCAAGAAAACTTGGCCATACAAGTAAGAATCATGTGTCACGTATTACCACCTCGAGAAAAAAATCTATAAACAACCTTGATCTTCTTATTGAAGCTTAGCTGCGCTGCAAGAAGCACATTGAAGAAGTAACTATTCAACGTTAATTAAGATTTGTGGTTTTGGAAACGCGAGTTAGTGGCTCAAGTTGTTCATAGTGTTGACAATAATGGGACCCCTTAACCGATTCATCTCCATTTTAAACTATTTATAAACCACTCGAAATTGAATACGATTGTCCCTTGCGCTGAACTGGCCTGCTTGACGTGCCGCAAAGGTTAAACAGGGATTCTTTGTCTAGACCCGGAGGTAAGAAAGAGTCAGTTCCATTGTGGTTATATCACATTAATAAGTTTTTCCACTGTATTTATCTACACGCTTTTTTGGATAATTAGCGTATTAACATATGAGATTCATGAGTAGTACCATAAGAGGTTCATTTCATTAATTATAATTACTGTAGTACCTTTGAGATTCAGTACAGGTGATTGTTGCGCAGCAGGGAGGCGGAGTAATGCATCGAATCATTCGGGTCATCCATGAAATTCCAAAGTACACAAACGTTTTTTTTACACGGGGGGGGCGTTCCACTTTTACTATGAAACTTCGTTTGTTTGCATGTGTTACCTTTTCATGTAATGGTCAAAATACAGTTTTTGAAATTTTAAGTATTTACACCAAAAATTGTGAGCTATATGATTACTTCTAGCCCAAAACGGAAAATGTGATTCGAATTAGGTCGATAATTTGTTCCGTTCTGGAGTTATCGTCGAAAACAAACCGTTTAAAAAACGACCTTGCATGTGGCATTTTTTTGGGTCAGAAATGTTTCTATGTTTGTGTGACCATCAACAAATGAAACAGACATTTCTTCATAACTCGAAATTTCTTCATAATCAAGCAAATGGAACAAAACTTGGCATGTGGGGGTTTTCGGAGGCAAGAAATATTTCTATGGTGATAAGTTTCCCTCCCTCTCTGGAAGTGGTAGGGAGGTCTATCATACAAATAAAACACGAATTCCATCCTAACATGAGAATTATCCAGGCAACTAAAACACAACATGTTTTTTTTTCGGGTAAGAAACATGTTCTGATAGAAGGTCTGAGATGTTCGCTGAGCTCCAAGAAAGTTTCCCAGTCTTTGGAAAAGTTCCCTGCTCTTTGTGGGTGTTTCCTGAAGTTTTGGGAAGTTTTCTGAATTTTTGAGAAGCACACTGGACTTCAAGGCATTTACTTGAACTGATACAAGTTTCCTGAATTCTGAGAAGTTCGCTTTACTTTCTGAAAATTTCATGAACTTCTGATAAGTTTTCTGAACCTCTAGGAAGATCCGTGAACATTTGAAAAGCTTCATGAATTTCAGAAAAGTTCTCTGAACTTATGGAACACTCTCTTATTTTCTGGAAAGTTTTCTGAAATTCTAAATGGTTTCCTGAACAACAAAATTTCCTGAATTTCTGGAAAATGTCCAACATTTTTCGAAAGTTGCCTGCACCCTCAACTTTAAATGTGGTCTCTGAATTTCTGAGAAATCATCTGATCTTCTGGAAAGAACCCTTAACTTCTGGAAACTTCCTGAACATCTTGGGTAGTTCTATGATCTTCTGAGACATGAGCATGAGCATGAGCATGATTGACCGCCCACGGATGCAATTCCGTTATTGCCAGATCAGCTGTATTTGCACAAAGAACCAACCGATGATGTTTGGGACGAACATACATCTTCAATGTGTAAAAACTGGTGACCCATTATAAAGCAATACCGCGCTGGCCGCGCCCGAATGCTGGTCAAGTAGGGAATGGGAAGGAACGTGTTGACGTGATACTCGCGTTGGAGGAAGCCGAAAAATCCTCTGCACTTCCACGAGAAATCACTGGCATCTTGGAAAGTTGGGGAAAGGTTAGCAGCAGGGTTCGTTTTGGTTAACGATACGCTGAAAATATGTGGCAATTTTCGCCAAAAGCAATGGGCCGCTCCAATGTTACTAAAAAGAGAAAAACATAACGAAAATCAAAACAAAATAAAATAGACAAAATAAAATAAAACAGGACATTAGATATTGTCTTCAAAATATGGTAGAAATTAATAATTTGTTGCATTGCAAACCAGCTCTCCTCGAATGGCCAAGTCCTACTGGACCGCAGCTGCTGCCGTTGGTACTTGTCCACATCAACCTAGCCGTTGCCGACGTGTCGGAAACCTTCCGGTAGTAACATGATATCTGTCACTTTCACTTTTTCTAAACACTATTTAAAAAAAAAAAAAACTTTTTTGAGCATATTAGTAGAACGATTGTGATTGGGAAACTAGGAGAATTTAAAATTTAACACTTCATTTGATCACTTTTAAAAAATAAAAACTAAACCTGAAACACTTTTCTAAATTTTCGCTAGTAATCGTGAGCAAATCCATTCAATTCCACTATGAGCTTATCTTTGACAGATAGGCCTATTTCGTCTGCTACTTACAGACTTCTTCAGTGTCGACACTGCACTCGACACTGAAAAAGTCTGTAAGTAGCAGACGAAATAGGCCTATCTGTCAAAAGATAAGCTCATAGTGGAATTAAATGGAATTTGCTCGCGATTACTAGCGAAAATTTAGAAAGTGTTTCAAGGTTTAATTTTTATTTTTTTAAAAGTGATCAAATGAAGTGTTAAATTTTAAATTCTCTAGTTTCCCAATCATGATATCTGTGTCTAATACACTCTTCTTGCACTGATAAATTTACAAACTAATCCTGAACACCGAATCAAAATTCACTTTGGCACGGTTGTGGCATTTTCCTCTAAAATCTAGCTCTAGATACTGGCACGGAACCTTCTTTGAACTTTTGAGAAATACCCAAAAATTCAAATAAATTTCCTGAATTTCTGGGAGACATCCTGGATTTTTGGCTAAATGCTCGAGCTTCTGGGAAGAACCCTTCACTTTTGGGAAATTTTCTGAATTTATTTGAAGCTCCCTGAATTTATGGAAAAATTATCCGAACTTTTGGAGCTACCTTGAATTTTAGGGAAGTTGTCTGAACTTCTGGAAAGTTCCTGTACAGTTGTGAAGTTTCTTGAATTTTTATCTTGAATTTTGGAACAAAACTTTTGACTTCTGGGCAGTTCACTGAATATCTTGGGTAGTTCTTTAAATTTCTGAGAAATATCCAAAAAATCAGATAACTTTATTGAGCTTCTAGGACGTTTTCACAATTTCTGGATAAATGCTTGAGTTTCTGGGAAGAATCCTTAATTGTCGGGAAGTTCCGTGAACTCATCTGAAGCTCCCTGAATTTATGGAAAATTCGCAGAATTTCTGGGAACTACTCTGAATTTTCGGGAAGTTGCCGGAACTTGTGGTAATAACCATGATTTTCTTGGATCTTCCCTTAACATCAGGGAGAATAGCAAAACTTCTGGGAAGTTTCCTGACTTTCTAAGAAGAATCCTGAATTTCTGATAAGTTCTCTAAGTTTTTTAAAGAAATTTTGGGAAGCATTTCGTTGATCAGTTTCTTCACCTGAGTCTGGTTCGAGCATCGGCGGAGAA
>JASCZW010014439.1:0-22943 GCA_034211315.2 Aedes japonicus
ACAAGGGACCTGGCGGACACCGATTTTTCTGTAGCCAACAACTCGAACAGACAAACGTCAATTCATTGTTTGTAAACAATTCTAGTGTTCCTACCCGTAGTACTGTCAAACGCTAGTAAATAGGTTAGGGTTACCAGGATCCTGGTAAAAATAGAAGATTTTCTGGCGTTTCAAGCTTCTTGCTGACCAGAGTTAGCTCATTGCCGAAAAGCTTTTCATTGCGAAAAATTCCTAGACTATGCCCGAAAATTGAACCCAGTCACCTCCAGCACAGTTTTACTTTGCAGCAACTCATTTATAGAATAATCTTCAGAAAGAACTACTCATACATAAATTCACCATTTTTTATTAGTTATTTTCCCTTATTATTATCACATTAGAATAACGATAAAATGGATTTGAAAACTGCAGTGAAATGAATAGTTGGTACTTTAGATTCTATTGTTATCAATGATGGAATATGGAAATGGAATATTGTTATGCATCTTAACAATAAAAGATTTAATTTTTTTCTCGAGTAAATTGAAATATGAATTTTTTTTACTATAAAAATGTTGGCTGCAATACTGTATTGTCAATTTTTTATGATGACAATGTATTTTTTTTTTACTCATTATTTCTTCCAAATTATTTACACTATTTTACATTCATATATTATCTTAGGTGCTCCTGCTAAGTAATTAACATTGCAACCAAATATGCTATAATTGATATCTAATTATCTTAATATTATTTTTACCTTGTCCTTTCAGTATTTTTAACAGGATTTTTTTTGTACCTACGTGTAAGAAGATTTGACGGTTGATTTCTTAAAACTATTTCTTATCAATAGCAGGAATTGATCATTGCATATAAAGATTGCAATGATTTTTGTTGAAAATTATTAAATAATTACTTTGTTGAACATTTCTTCTAGAGTCTCAACATTCAAAATTCTACATAATTCTGTTGTACTGAACCAGGGTGGCCATTTCCAGAATTTAGTTCTGAATCCTTTATAGTGAATCCTTTAGTAGACCATATTGACCATATTGGCACAGCATAAAGCATGACCGGTCTACAAATTTGTTTGAATATTAGAAGTGTGTTCTACAAACAAGGTTTGGATTTTCTGTTTTAAAGTTGGCTTGAATGCACTCAATGCAATCTTTGAAAGTTAATTTTTGATCAAGTATCAATCCAAAATATTTTACTTGATTTAACTAAGAAATTAGAACTCCCTGACTATATGACTATTACTTAGTTTAATAAATGCAGCTCTAAGGTGTGGCCCTGTTAGAATTGGAACATAGACTATTTCGCATATTTCAGATGTACATTAACAAAATAGTATTTTGTTTTAACTCAAATGTTCGACTTCATATGAACTTAAGAAGTAAAATACAAAAAAAAATAATCATCTCGATTTTGAAGAAATTTGTGGACTTTTCCCGGAATCCGTTTCATAAACCGGCGCACATTATACTCATCCATCGTTTTGGCAATCTTTTTTCATTTGGTTCTCAATTCATTGATGCTTTTGACGACACTGCCATTCACCTTCAGCTTCCTCTTCATAAAAGCCCAAAATCTCTCTATCGGTTTGAGTTGGGGTCAGTTTGGCGTGTTGAGTTCTTTCTGTATAAACTGAATCCCGTTGTTTTTTTTTTTTTTGAGCGTAGAACCACTGCGTCCATTGAGTTAAACTTTTGTTGGTTTCATACCACACACAGTTTACACTGTAATGACAGTTAGCACAGTTTTACTGTAATGACAGCTTGCAAGATCTGGCAAAAACATGACAGGCTCATTGTGGGATCTGATGAATGGCAATATTCGCATTTGAAGACATTCCGTTCTGTACAGCTCTGAATTAAATGTCTTATCAGTGATGAAAACCTTGGTCTTCCTACCGCAGTTGCAGATGCCTTGCCAAATCGAAAAAAAAACTTCTGTTGATGTTATTGTTATAGGGAACACATAAGATGTCATAGTTTACAAATCCGACCACTAGGGTCGCTGTAAAAATAAAAAAAGTGTTTGTTCCAATACTAAATGGCCACACCTTAGGCTTGTGCTGAAATATTATAAATTGAGTTTTTGAAGCATTAGGATAAATCTTCCATTTTTGAAAATAATCTGTTAAAATGTCCAAGCTTTTTTGTCGCCTAATGGATATAACACGAAGACTTTTAGCTTTAGCGGAAATGCCTGTGTCATCAGCAAAGCAAGATTTGTGACAGCCCTGAGGTAAATCAGTGAGATCCGAAGTGAAAATGATTTATCATATAGGTACAAGAATGCTGCCCTGAGGAACACCAGCTCTAAGAGGAAATTGATCAGACTTAAAATTCTGATAATTTACTTGCAAAGTTCTTTTGAACTCGTAGTTTTGAACTAATTTCCATAACCTGCCTCATTTTGAATGAAAAATCTCAAACGATGTTTACCGAAATACACCTGATAATCTCAATGGGTGAGAAAACGATTTTTTCGTCATGATAGAACGCGACTGTGTTTTGGTCATCAAAATTACAAGCACGTTTATTTATATTATTGTTAATTAAGACGTTAATACTGTAATACATGTTTCGCTCTATCAATAACATACGATTCATTGACTAATCTATAGACTGCTCCGAAAAATATAAGTACACTTTCTTTCTCAAATAAAAAGACAATACTGTGATTTCTGCGTCGCTAGAATTATTTATTTCCATGGAGAGCTTCACTTGGATTTTTTTAAAGTATGTAGGAAGTGTTGTTTACGCACAAAATTAAAAGAAAGGTACCCCCGAGGTGACTGAGATGAGGATTGAAAATTTATTTTGAAAACGAACTACTTCTTCGCGATGCGTTAAATATGACTGCAGTCCATTCTTATTTTTTGCTATACGAAGAGTAGTAATGGTATGTCAATTCGGTCAAACACTTAACCGAATTCAGTTTAAAGGGCTTCTACGTGCTTGCCATTGTCCATTGCATTAAGTATAAAAGTTATAAATTCATGAAGATTAAAGGTAGCCAAGCGACCTTTAAAAAAGCCGTGCTGTTTGCATGTAATTTGATTTTTTACTTGCTATAAATATTTTCATTTACGAGAGTATCAAAAAGTTTTGGGATGGAAGAGGAATTTCCAAATGTCAAGAAATTTTCCGCATTTCAGAGACATATTAAACGAAGTTCTAAAGGAAGGATAAGTTTGTCTGCAACATTCTTCAAAAATATGGGTACAATACTGTCTGGTCCTGGTCCCTTAGAAGCATCCAAGTTTATTAGGGCTTTGAGAATTTCGTGAATACATAATTGATCTACAGGAAAATTCGGGAATGCATGCAACTTCTTGGGAGAAATTTGCAAATGCTTGCATATTTCAGAAGGAATTTCACTTACATTTCCGTCCAAATGCATTTGTTAGGGAAAATTGCAACTTTTCAATTTCGTTTTTACATAATTAAAGAAGTTGTTGGGGCATGGCTTGACTTCAGTTTCGAATTTACGATTACATTCTTCATGTGCAGGGTTAATGGCTGTGTTAAGTTGGTTGCATATGTAGTGATAAGTTTGCCAGATTGTGCTAGTGTTTTGCTTTTCATATAATTTGTGTGCTTTTTGCTTTTTGTTCTTTAAATTTTTCAATTGTGGACTGAACCACACTGGTATTTTTTTTTGTGTTCGTCTTCTTGTTTTTATTGGTTTCTGAAATAGGGCACTGAAAAATTAAATGAAATTTGCCTACTTCAGTGTCGACATTCCCTTCGATACTTATTATGTTCTGCCAATTTATTGTACAAAGTCTACGTTTTGCTTGTGCTTTTGATATTCCGACACTTCTTGAAATTCCCAGTCGCTGTTGAAGGGAGTTTTGAATATTCGATTGCTGTGTTAAATACTTCATTTTTTTTTCTTCATAAAAGTGACAATGATGTATGCACACAAAAGTCTTCAGTGCAGTTCATAAATAAAAGGTCTAAGTATGCATTTTGCTGATTTTTTATATGATTATTTGATGTAGGCCAAAATATGAAATTTTATCGAATAGAAACTGTAATGTTTCGTCTTCGCCTACGACTGGGAGAAAAAACGATTGATTTTCAATGTCAGTGATGAAGTTCGTATTTCGTTTATCAATCGCCATATATATGCCGTTTAACGCCTGCTTCCATATTTGACATGATAATTTAGACAGTTTGAAAAAATAATTCGAAAGATTGTTTATTGGCATGTTCAGGTGAGAACTCCACAAATGCAAAAATGTGTGAAAGCAATAAGTGTTTTCACCCAAACATGCTTAAATTATTTGTGCTTGATAGATTTTAGTTCTTGAGAAGTAAAGCCTGCATTAATGGCCATGAGAACTCCACCTCCAGACTTTTTTTTGCTATGTTGCAAAATTACGCCGAAACACATTAAAGCTATTTCCAAAAATTTCTTCGCTTGTGATGCTTTCATTCCAGCTTGTTTCGGTTGTCAAAATCGGACTGATGCTGAAGGATAACGCTTGAAATAGTCCCTTACCTTCTGTGCGAAGAATTGAAAAAAACGACAGCATCAGTTTAATTAGGATGTAAACAACAGGACGCAGCATAAGTTGGTTGAATGCTGCACGCATTTTGAATTGAAGGTTTATCATTAGTGTAATTATTATTATCGGAACAGTCTATAAATCGGTTTTCAATATTTACAACGTTTTTTTTTAAATCGCGTGAATGTCCTTCAATATTTTAGTCAATCTGAAATTGACAATCTGAAACAACAGTCAAACTGTAGAACTTGGATAGGTTCAAATTGCCTCTGAAAAGTATGACAATCGGCAGTCATTTCAAATTGTTGATAATCTTTGAATTGACCAATTGAATTAGCCATTATAATTTGTGTATTAATGTATTGTTGTATGCGAGCAAAAGTAGGTCATTTTTAACTTAAACATTGAACTACTTATACTAATAGCACTTAATTGAAATGTTAATGCAAAAACATGTAAGTTTTTTTTATCAAATAGTGTTTAAATAAGGTCATTCTGTTCAGTCAGACGAGAGTTATTAGCGGTCTTTTGTGTAACGCTCTCATTTTTCAAAATTTTAATATGACACCCGGTATAGAAAAGAGAAACGTATAGATCATTGCACGGAATGTATTAACCTCACTTTTTTGACAGTTCAGGGAGCTTGTTTACAAGGTGTTAGAATCCGGACCGTTAAAACGAAATTTTTCATTGACTTTTTACAGATTCTGTATGATTAGATTCTAGAAACAATGTAAAAATAAGCACTGGTGTCTGTTTTCCGGCTGTTTTCCTTGAATCGTTATGAATTTAGAGTACAAAAACACTAACCGAACATACCGAAATTTTTCTAAGCCTGCGTAAACAAGCTCCCTGAACTGCCAAAACTGCTTTCATGACGCCATCGTGCAATGATCTATACCTACGTTAAAAAAGGAAACCAGTGAAATGAAGAAAATGGCCATTTCTAGGGTTTTTTTTTTCATTAGTGTGAATCAGCAAATGAGAGACTCTCTTTGATTACTTTCTCTTTCATTCATATTCCATTCAGCTTTACGTTTTTCACTATACTATTTGTAGAGTATGCTAGCCAGCACTGTTGTGTTTCGATCAGTACTAAAGAATTTCACAAAAGTTTTACAATGGCACTGTAATAAATGAAAGAGAGTGAGAGAGGAGAGAATCTCTCATTGTTAGATTCGCCCTATTGAAAAAAAAAATCCTAGATTTACTAGTCAGAAACAATGTACGAAGCTAACGTGCATGCGCGCGTGAGTGGCTGGCATTTCAGATGCTCTCACCACGCTGTGTACAGCGGGAGAGCTGTGAAGTTTTTAACGAAGGACTACGTTTCTCTCTTCTATGCCGGGTCATTTCAAAATTTAGAAAAATGAGCGCGTCACGCTAAAATAAAAGGTTTCTGAACGCTAATAACTCTCGTTCAACACGATGACTTTATTCATAGATTATTTGATAAGAAAAACTTAAAAAATGTTCCCATACAAAGCTCCGTATGAAAAGGTTTAACATATGTTTTCCCTATCCGGGTCCTCAAAAACGGGTAACAAATGGTTCAAATTGTCTGCTTCTTTTTATTTCATTTAGTTTCATTCCATGTTGAATGCAGAAATAGCCACACCCCACAGCTGCCCAATTATTTTGCGTTGTTACTGGTGTCTGCTTTTATAACGGAGGCCATCCCTTCTTTAATTTTTTGCTTCGTACTGCATTTTAGTGCTTTCTTCATTCAGGGCTATGCTATCAACGCAAGTATATAGCACGCGAGATGAACCGAAATGATTTCAGTTTTCGACACGAGCTCTGAACTGGTGGTTTGGACAGGGCATTGAACTATATCTAGGCGTTTTTTTTTCTAAAGGGCGAATCTAACATTGAGAGACTCTCTTTGATTACTTTCTCTTTAGTTAATATTCCAATTACCTTTACGTTTTTCATTCTATTATTTGTAGAGTATGCTAGCAAGCACTATTGTGTTTTGATCTGTACTAAAGAATCCCTTGAAAGTTTTATTATTGCGCTGTAATAAAAAAAAAGAAGCGAGACTTGCGGTTATATCCCTGATATAACCCACCACTATTATTTATTTTTTTTCGTTGCACAGTGATTGTGATTTTTCAAGTTAAATGTCTTTTCGAACGTGTTTTTAACGTGAGATTTTCATTGTATTGCGTTTGTGCACAAAGTACTGCTTGTATAAGTGCTGTTCAATTCAAAAGGGATGATGTGAAACTATTTACTGAATAGCGGTGTGCTCTTTCTGTAGAAAAAGAAAGCCATCGTTTAGCCATCAGGGTAGCCGTTCAAATGATGACTGAACATCAGCAACAATTTCCGTTGAGATATATCCGCAAAACAAAACGATTTGATGGTGGAAGTGTATGCACAATACTAATATCCATTTGATGTTTGTACTGTGTTTATGCGGGTGTTGTAAGTGACAGTAAAACTCCCGGACTAAAAATGTTTATAATGTCCACAGTTCGTTTTATACTGCAAACTATTTTACTACTCTAGTTAATATTTGCATCAAGCAAGATGATTATTCCAAATAGCTCTATATTTTCTGCTACTTAAAATAACGATTGAAAGATTTAGTGCAATTAGAGCATCTCTAACATTGTGTGCCTTCTGACAACTTTATGCTTTGTTCTTATATTCTATGATTCGTAGTCTCCAATCCGTGAAACCAGTCGCAATAATCGCTTAATTCGTTTGTGATGCAGTGGCCGAAAGATGTATTCCTAATTTGGCTAATTGACTCCTACGACTCCCAGTAAAACCGTAAAAAATGCTGAAAAGATGGTTAGAAGGTGCAACAAAATGGCCACAGAAGTGGCGTAAAAAAAGGTACAAGGCACAAAAATTCATAGGTTAATGTTTTTGGAAAAATATTAAACCTCAAGTTCATCGCAAACTATTTTGGGTCATCGAAAAATCGAAATTTCTCCGAAGTTTTCACAATCTACTAGCTGTTGAAATCTTTGTGCGGGTTCCCAGAGTCGAGAAAATGTTAAGCGTGAAAAATATTGACTTGTGCACTGCACTGTTTCCACTTAACGATGACTAAGGCTTGTTCGAGACATAATTTGGACACCCCTAAATACGTACATAGCTGGAAATACTTCATCAACGCGTGAAATATTTCGCATACTGATGAACATATGTCTGTTCATTGTGTAAAATCAATTTTTGGTGATACTACTAAGTTTTAGATACTAAGTTTTTAGATCGCAGATGGCGTCGAATGAAGAGCAAGTGCGAAAGGCAACTGTGTGCGGTTACAATGAAAATCCGGATCTGTCAACAAGAAAACTTGCAAAAAAGCTTGGTTTTCCTGCAAGCACTGCAAGTTCATAAATCTTTCGATACACGTTTGACAACAGCCAGGAAAGCGTGCGGACCACTCCGATTAAAAGAAAAACCTATCGACTTTTTTGCGACTGTGAGTCAGCCACGACATTTGATGGCATCGTGACTTCCTGAAATCGATCACCACCCCCACAGCACCATCGGCTGACTCGTCAGTACCAACCCATCAGTCAAGCAGACCGGAGGGTTTATGTAACCGGCAGAGCGTTATAAGAAGATGAAACTGATCGAACCCGAGCCAAGCGAGCCAGACTTTGGCAATCTTCCAACTGAAGTGAGTTATCTTATATCAACCGGGTTTTCTCTTTTATGAAACTAACCACCCATCTACAACCACCAAACAGCTGTTGGTTTCGATCTTCAAGTTTCTCTCCACGAGTGACCGCAACGCGGCCAGTTACACCTGCTCGAAATGGTACGAAGCATCCAAGTACCTTGGATTTGCCCGGCAAATGGTACTCCATCTGGTGGGAGTCGAGTTCGATGACTGCAAACCGCCGGTTGCCGATTTGTTACAGAGCCCGCATGTCTTCCCGGTACTCAAACTGACCCGCGTCCGGCTGCAGCAATCGGTGTACAGCCAATTCTGGAAGGACTTTGGCCCAGCGATCAGTGAAATCACCTTTGAAAAGTGTATGATCTGGCGGGAGCGGATCATCAAAGTGCTCAAACATATGCAAAATTTGAGGACGGCTCGATTTATGGAATGTGATCTTCTGCGGGACGATCTATTCAAAGAGTGGAAGTATATGGAAAATGGACTGATGGAGACCACGTTTCAAAGTATTGAGACGCTGAGTTTGGCGAAGAACAACTTCACCGAGTTGCAGTTCGGAGCGATCGTTGAAATGATGCCCAATTTGGTGGTTCTCGATTTGTCCAACTGCTTCAGCTACGTTGACTCGGTCAGCAAGACACTGATGCTGAACTGTATTCTGCGGTTCGTTCGAGACCGACAGTGTACGTTGAAAGGATTGATACTGAGTGGAATTTCACTGGATGATCTTTTTTTGCGCGGACTCACTAAAGCGCAAGATTTACGGCTGGAGAGCTTCAGTATGATGTATTTGGAAAAGATGCCGCTCAGAGATCCTGCGATCATTAACTTTCTTCGGCAGCAAACGGAAATGAGAAACTTGGATTTGTCCCATTCGACAGGAGTTACGGATTTCTGTCTCGATCAAATCGTTCGATACATGAAAAAACTGAAAATTTTGAACCTGACCAAGTGCTGGAATGTAGGTGACTATGGCGTGTCACAGATCTTCCGGTTGCAAATGCTTCAGAAGCTAGATCTTTCTCAATGTCGAATTACAAAAAAAGGAATCATCGATGGAAGCTCACAGTGTAATCGGAAAGTTCTAAAAGAGCTGCACTTGGAACAAATCAACACCCTGGACGATGACTGCGTGGTTAAAATCGGAGCGAATTTCACACACCTGACAGTGCTCAACATCGGAGGATCGTCGTCTTGCATGACCGACTGGTCGGCTCAGTACATCTTCTACAATCTAACCTGTCTAGAGGATGCGAACTTTGAACGAAGCACAAAGGTAATTGCCAATTTTCATCGTAAGTACAAAGTGATGGAAGCAAATTTGCCTACCCTAATCTAATCGAAGTGAAAATAGTTTCACTGCCAGTGAAGAATACAATATAAACCGCAGTGATCGTGAAATTCCCAACTATTTCAGAGCCGACTGGCTAGTGAATCGGTTCGATAATCAGTATTATTCAATCGTTTATTTTATTACAAAATGAAACTTAAGTGTATTGAACCCGACTATTCGTTGCTTCCAACTGAAGTAGGTTATATGGAATGAACTTTTTTTTCGTAAACTTACAGACTTTTACCACACAGCTTTTAGTGAAAATCTTCAAATATCTCCCGGTAGCCGATCGCAGTGCTGCCAGCTTCACCTGCTGGCATTGGTACGAAGCGTCGAAATATCTTGGATTTGCCCAGAAGATGTGTCTGCATTTAATAGGTGTCGAGTTTGATGACTTTAAGCCTCCAGTGATGGATCTCCTGCAAAGTTGCTTCTGTTTTCCCGTGCTAAAACTTACCCGTGTCAAGCTGAATGTCTACAGCAAGTTCTGGGCCAAATTCGGACCCCTTATTCAGGAAATCACCTTTGAAAAGTGTATGATCTGGCGTGAGAGGATCATTTCTGTGTTCAAGTTCATGCCAAACCTTCGGATAGCACGTTTCGTCGAGTGTGACCTGCTGCGAGATGATTTGTTCAAAAATTGGAAGTTCTTCGAGAACGGAGTCGTCAAGATCTACTTCCCAAGCATCGTTCATCTCAGTCTTGCAAAAAACACTTTCAGTGAACTGCAGTTTAATGTTATGGTTGACATGATGCCAAATTTGGCCGAAGTTGATTTTTCCAACTGCTTCAGAAGTGTGAGTTCAACGCGAAAAGCGCAGCTCTTAAACTGTATTCTAACGTTCATTCAGCACCGGCAGAATAACTTGAAAAGCCTTAACCTTGGTGGTATTCCAGTAGATGACATTTTTCTTCGAGGTATGGTCAAAGCTCGTGGACTTTTGATGGAACATCTCGCATTGACCTACCTGGAGAAAATCCCACGGAAACTACCGGCCATCATCGATCTTCTACAGCAGCAAACAGCAATTAAAGTTCTTGATCTATCACAATCCACTGGGATCACCGACTACTGTATAGACCAAATTGTTCGCAATATGACAAGCTTAAAAATTGTGAGGTTGGCCGGTTGCTGTGGAGTTTCCGACTACGGAGTAGCACAACTATTCAAACTTCGTAAGGTGGAAGTAGTAGATCTTTCCAAGTGTCGCATTACGAAGCGAGGAATTTTAGATGGGGCAACTAACAGTTCAAAGACAACCATGAAAGAACTGCATTTGGAATTGTTGAGTCCTCTTGATGACGAATGCGTGGTTAAAATAGGTTCAAGTTTTTCCAACCTAACGGTTCTGAACATGGGAGGGTCCACTTCTTGCATGACTGATTGTTCTCTTCAGCACATTTTCTACAATCTTTCCAATCTCGAGCACCTGAATCTGGAGAGAAGTACAAAGGTTAACTGTCTATGAACCCATTTGAAATTGAGTGATCTAATTTCCCATTTTTAATTACAGTTAACAGATGCCGGATTTACCGGAATCGATCTACCGCAAAAGACGTTCGCCATTTGGGATATCGAGGAAACGTTTTCCATTGATCGACTGAAGAAGTTACGAGTTCTAAAAGTTTCCGGATGCTACAAACTCACGGACTTTTCACTTCGGTATGCGTTTCGATTTATGGAACTGAAAGAACTGAGTCTGTCCAGATGTCATCAGGTAAGTTGGCGGAATGTTCTGTTTTTTGATAAACGGAAAGCTTGACGATCGGATATTGCAGATTTCCAAACAAGGTATCGAAAAGCTGGTGACAAGCTGCCCCGCCCTGGAGTATCTGGATTTGAGCGAATGTCCGAACATCAACGACTATTGCATCGAACTGATCGCGCAGAACTTGAAACGTCTAAGTACGCTGAAGTTGGCAAATTGTCCGCTGATCAGCGAGGTTGGACTAAGCTATCTGTCGCAGTTTTGCAAGAATTTGAAGGTTTGGATTTGTGGTGGAGTTTATCATTAGGCATTTTTTAACATTTGCTAGCATTTTTCTTTACAGTACCTGTACGTGAGAGGATGCTTCAAGCTACCTCCTGATATTTCGGAGCGTTTGGCTAACATTACTACGCTGAGACAAGTGTACAAATCTTGAGAACAAATAATTACCTTCTTTTGTAAATCTCTGTATACATTATCGTATTTTTGTTTATTTTTAAAGTCTAATAAATAATTATTTGTTATATAAATGACGCAACTATTTCTTCTCTCTTCACTGATGACATTCAAGGGTTGATCGTTCTGTTCAGGTCCTCTTATATTAATCTACTTGTTAAAACTACTCGCTAACAGGACTGCCATCTGTTGTGTCCCGGAAAACTACGCTACACCATCCTAAAACTATGCAACCCACGTCACACAATCTGAACAAAAGAAAACATTGTAACTATTTTTGGCGACCGTTTCACGTGACATGCGTCAGCAGAAACCGCAAACAACCACCACCAGGATGTTTGTTTACCGAAACGAGCAAGGTAATATTGGCACGCAAAGCCACAACAAAGACCCGTTTCGCAGATCTTCGTGGAACTCACTTCCCCATGCTCGGCTACCGACTTTAATTCCACCGTCTTATTTTTACTTTCAACGTACCTTTCGCTCAAGTTATATCATTCTACTTTTCACTGTCACCAAATCAAGACGGATAACCCTAGCTCTCCCGACAGAACTGTTCAGCCCAGTCTCTAACACCGCCTATATCCCCAAGATGATGGACTTCTTCATATCTAGTAATCATAACAAGGAGCCTACTCCCGAACGTGAACCTGAACCTGAAGTTGAAAAGCCGGGTTTCAATGATCTCCCGATGGAGGTAAGTCTCTAAACCTCTTTGTTCTAACTAGTCTACAACGCAATAAATCATCCTCTTCGTGAACTTTCAGCTATTGCTTAAGATCATGAAGATGATCTCGTTGGATGATCGCATCGCTGCTGGCGAAACCTGCCGTCGTTGGTTGGAAGCTACTCACTACTACACTCCATTCAACGAGAAGCTGATTTTCCGGTTTTCCAACATAAACTTTTCCGATTATGAAGCTCCAATCAAGAACTTCATAGAAGGCTTCAGAATTTTCCCGCGAATTGAAGCCAGTTCGGTAACCTTCTACGGAAATAGTGACTTCTGGCCAGACTTTGGCGAATACGTGTTAGAGCTGACGCTGAAAAACTGCTTGATTCGGGACACGGAGCTGAGCTGGGTTCTTCAGCATATACCGAATTTGCGAAAACTAACGATTGAGTCATGTGACGAACTCTTCCGAATGTGGCATTTCGATAAAAAATTTCGATGTTGTGAATCACACTTCGTATTGGAAGATCTACTAGACGTATCCCTGGCGAACAACGACTTTATGGAGGAAACGCACTTCAATTGGATTATGACAATCGCCCCAAACATTAGCCAGTTAGATATTTCCAACTGCTTCAAAATGGTCACGGCTCAACGACGTGTTGCAATGGTCGATCATGTCATGCGGTTCATCAACAATAAACGCTTCCAGCTGGAATCGCTCAAGTTCAACGGCACCCTATCGATTGATGACATATGCCTCAGTACTTTGGCAATGCTGGACGGACTGTGTCTGGAGAGTTTGAGTTTGACATTCTGTGATAAGATCCCGCCAGCAATCATCGACCTGCTGAGAAGACAACCCGACCTGAAGATCACCCAAGCGTTACAGTTTAAAGTTAACAAGACCAAGAAAACCATAAAAACTCCAGGGTTCATCAGCTTTCTCACCAGTCAACCGGATCTCGTACATCTCGATCTAACTTCATCATTGGGCGTCACGGACGAGATAATGGAACTGATCACCGGTTATTTACCTAAGCTGAAGACTTTGAAACTTCGTCGATGCATCCTGATCACTGACGAAGGCATCATGGATATTGTGAAGCTCGAACACTTGGAGGTGCTAGATTTATCGAACTGTGAACGAATCTCTGACCGAGCCATGTTCCATGGAGTGATCGGTCGGAAGATGAAACAGCTAAAAGAACTCTACCTCTGTGAAATGCCCAATCTAAGCGATTACTCGTTGATCCAAGTGACGCTGAATTTTGAGTTGATTCAGATTCTCGACCTCAGCAGTTCACCGAATGCGGCCACCGACGCCACCCTGCAGTACATCAACTTCTATCTGCTGCATCTGAGGAAACTCACACTGTACTGTTGCACGAAGGTCACTGACGCTGGATTAACGGGAATTGATCTACCGTACAACCCACTGGAAATTTGGGACATTTCCGAATCGTTTTCCATTGACCGGCTCTTCAAGCTGCGCACACTGAATCTAACAGGATGCTATAAGATCACCGACCTGGCGCTACAAAAGGGATTCAACTTTGGCGAACTGAAGGAGCTGCATCTGTCAAGGTGTTCACTGGTAAGTTGGAAAATCGGCTATGACTAAGTTTGAGTAAGTATGGACTGGCGTGTCAAGGGTTTAATTTTCATGTTTAGTCTAATTCCACTGCCGTTTTGCTTTTACTTCGACGTTAATTTAATTTAGCGACAATATACCGTTTTTTGTACTAGCTTGTACTAAGTCAAGTATTAGTACCAGGCAATGCAAAATTCTACACTTTGTAGACGAAACATGACTATCCAAGCAAAATGCTGCAACTACCAGGAAATTATTTATTGTTTTCTTTATCTTTATACATGGCTCATATGCACCATCAAAAGTCATCAGAATAGGCAATATAACGCAAAAATAAGAAGATCTACAGAAATGTGACCCCAGGGTGACTATTGGGAAATTAGGACTAAATTTTATTAAGAAATTGCCCAAACTAAAATGCTCAAAACATTGAAAAAAAAACATAATACTACACTGAAAAAAATATCGCATTCAAACTAGGATTGATTTTGCAAAACAAAATCTCAGAATTAAACAAATTTAGTTACCCTTGCCAAAAAGTTGCGATTAGCAAATAGGTTAACGATCATGATCAGTATAAAATATCCATGAGAAGTGAAAATAATTTTATTCCAGTGTAATGATGATGTTTACTTTCCAGGTTTTCATGGTTACCGCTGTAACTTCTATGCCAACTGAATTTTGTTTGCTGCAATGAATGAAGTCTGCCACTGCTGTTTTGATTATCAATCGGCAAGCATGAATTTCATTAGACAAAATCTGAATATCATCTCTTGTGGTTTTTTTTTTATTGTGTGATTTTGAATCCTAATACGAACATGGATCAACCTGGGCCGTCATCATCGTTCCATACGAATAGATGCTAGCAATGTTGAGCAAGAAAAACCTGGACTGGGCTGCCCTTGACTATTTTTCGATCCCGACGGGCAATTGATATTCATTGTGGTTTATTCAATTTCATTTCTGACATTTCGAAGTTCATATGCAAATGAACCTGTTTACATAAATGAATATCGAAACATTTTTTTAAATCGACCGTTCATTTTTCTGATTACCTTTGTTTGTCACGAGTTATCATTTGATTTTCGCATGGAACTAGTAGTTAATGTTATGTAACCTGAAAATCTACGCTTTTGAACCCTACGAGCATGACTTTTATCAAGACTGATAGTGATAACTCCACCTCAGATTTGTAAAGACAGGTGTGCAGTTCATTATCATGGATCAAACGGATTTATCACGGATTTGGCATTGGAAATAGCGCACAGCATTTCACGGAAAAAGTCAACGACTCGACACTGAAGAAGTTCTTAAGCCGCAGACGAAATAGCCCTATTTGTCAAAGTAAAATCTTTTTCTAGTGGAATTTAAAGGAATTTAGTCACTTTTACTAGTGATAATTTTAAAAAGTTTTATTTTCCCAGTTTTTCAATTCAAAAGTTGTTCTTAGAAAAACCTTTTTTACTTTGATATGCCCATCGCAACATGTCCAGAAGAGTGTTAGGCAACTAAACTCTCTACCTACAGTAAAAAATACACGCATCAATTTTACTTTGTACGGTGTTTTTTTAAGTATATTGTAACATTTTCTAATCAAAATTTAAACAATTTCCTAAAAGTCACCTTTTGGACATATTTCTTTAGATCTCTTCATTTCTACGTTATATCGATTCGAAATAAAATGATTAAAAATTTCAGCTTTTTATTAAATGGTCAGTTGCACATTGGCATCATTATTGTTCATGTTCTGGATACTCCCGGGGAAGTGGTCAATTACTGACATGGACCATAACCTATCCTGCAAAACCTCAAGTCACATGAGAATTAAACATTAAGTTCTATGCTTGTCTTATTTAGTATCCAAATCCACATTGGCCACAACTGCCAACATGTTGCAAGATCTTATCAGCGTTTTGTACATGATACACTTTGTACGGGTGTGAAGTTTACCAGACCTAAAGGTCTTGTGGAGTCCATAGGAAGCTTCACGTTCTAGCTAGGTGTACTGATCAGCTACCACCTGGAACGTTCTGCCGACAATGTCCACGTCATCAGCGAAGCAGATGAACTGATCGGATTTATTGAAAATTGTACCCCGCATTCTGAGTTATACCAATTCTAAATTTTGTGGTAATGGCTGCCGTCGAGAATGCTTCAGCGTAAGCCCTTAAGATAACTCAAATTTGCTCACACATTCAGCTTCCCACACATCTCTTACAAATTCTAGAACTCCCTTGCCATCTGACAGGTATGCAACAACGAACACAAACACCAAACTCATGGAAGTACAAACAAACCACGATAACTTATTCATAACGACGTACCTGATTTTGTTAACAAAGAGGCGCAGTAAGATTCAAACGTAAATTTGTCAAAACTCTCAGAATCCTCACGGAAACTAGCATCCCCATCGTGTTAAAGCAATATGATTCGTTGTGTTGTTGATTTGCGTTGAAATGCTAAAGGCTCGAACGAAGTGATAATGCTTGTCGGATAGAAAACTGATTAGATCCAAGTTGATCCCAATTGGAAATTTCGACGTCATTTAGGACAACTGTCAAACTCGCTAGCAGATTTGAACAATACCCAACAATTTTTAAAGAAATTTGATGGTAGAATTCATTTGATGTTTAATGTTGTGTACGTAAAATTACTGTTTGTTTTTTACCATTTAAACAAAATTTGGAGTTGATATTGTAGATTTGCATAGTATTACGACAAATCAACTTCGTAAGTCTTTCAACGTCCCTACGACGTAAAGCAAAATTGATTATTTTCCGGTTGCATCTATCGATAGTAATCAGGTTGATCAACACTTTCCCCTTCTTCTTTAGCATTTCAAGCTTATTGCTTTCACAATTAGCTTATTGCTTGCTCGCAACTTAGTGTTCTAGATGCACTTCCACAGTTATTAATTGAAAGCTTTCGATGCCAGGTACCATTTTTGCATTAGTATGATTGTGTGGCAAGTACAATCATACGCTATGCCCAGGGAGTCGAGAAATTTTTCCTTAACGAAAAATTCCTAGACCAGACCGGTAATCGAACCCAGCTGCGCCTTTACTGACTGAGCTAAGGGAGGACCCAACAATTTTCCCTGTAGTAGATAATTTGAGTTATTTGATAGCTTCCCAGTATCAGTGCATAAAATTGGTATTCTATCAAATATGTTTTTCCGGCTTAAAAACAGTTTCAATGTGAATGTGTAGTTTTGTAGTTTGTAATAAAATGTAATAAGCAGCATTGGTTTTATTTATTTGTTTGAAAACTAGCTTCAAGGCAACAACATGACAAGATAAATTTATTTATTTATTTATTTATTTGTTTCCATAGTTGCATTATTTTTATGGACACAGTTTAGGGAAACACGGTTTGGACAATACAGCAATTATTGAAATAATTGACTAAACAACATGCAATTATAATAAAACAATTACAATCTAAAAATAAGCAAAAGATTTAAATCAACGCAAAATAACATGATCCCATATATTTTTTGACCAAATTTACCGGAACGTCATCTTGGTTCTACTAACACACTTTGTATAAGATACGGGAAAGAGCACGTATGTAGCTATTTCGTGAAATCCCGGTGGAATTCAAGTTCATTAGTTCATTTTATGCTACACCTAAAAAATATTCACATAATCAGAGGAAAATATCCACTAGAAATTCACTTAACTTTCATGTTATTCAAGAAGCGGAATATGCTTTGCAAAATCAAGTGAATTTTATGTGTCCAGGGAAATGATGAAATGATTAGTCGAGTAGAATTTCTTTTTCTATATGATATTCATGTAAAAGTCACTTATTTTAGTTGTATTGGAAAACATCAACATGTGTTTCCAGTAGTACCTAAGTAAAATATTTTTCAAGTGTATCGTGCTTTAAACACTGGCCATACTGAGCAGTTATAACATGTTATAAGCCTATCTTGAGGACGAATTTCTTGTTGAAATTATTTGACAACCCTTATAACATGTTATAGCTTTGCAGTCTGAACAAGGCATAAGAGCGCTTACTACATTCTTAAAAAAAATCCTAGAGTGACCACGGGAAAGAATTGAATGTTTTTTAACGTACACAGAATTCGACAGTCAATTTTACCATTTTTGGGTGTTAGGGCAACTATTGCAGTATAGTGATTTTGAGCCGACTAAGATCATGGTAAAAAAAGAACAATAAAAATAGTTGATTCAACATTTACCATAATGTCGGAATGGTCCTTCTTACCATGAGCATAGTCAAGAAAGCCATAAACTTGGTGAACTCTTACATTTCCATGGATATTGTTAGTATTACTATTTACTATTATTATTTTTTACCATTATATGCAATAGTCATCTTGACCATGATTTAATTGTCGCTATAATGATAGAATTTTTCTCAGAGTAGGACTTCGTTTCTGTTTTCTATACGAGCGCTTAAGTGAGAGGTTTTTAAACGCTAATAATTCTCGTTTAACTAAACACAATGACTCATTCATACACAATTTGATTAGAAAAACCTACATAATGTTTGCATTGAAATTTCAACTAAGTGCTATTAGTACAAGTAGTTCAATTTTTTATCTTAAAAATGACCTACTTTTGCTCCCATACAAATCTCCGTATGAATAGATTAAAAATATGTTTCCCCCTATCCGGGTTCTCAAAAGCGGGTAACAAATGGTGCAAATTGTCTTTTTCGTTTAATTTCATTTAATGTCATTCCATGATGAATACGAAAATAGCCACTCCCCTCAGCTGCTAAATTAATTTGCTTTGTTCCAGGTGTCTGATTTCATAACTGAGGCCCGTCCCCTCTTTAGAATTTGGCCTCGTGCTGTATTTTCGTGCCTCTCTTCATTCAGAGCTATGCTCAAAATTGCCACATGCACAGATTTATCTAGATTGCCACAGATTTTTTTAATTTTTTTCATACAGATATCTGTATGTAAAGATTAAAGATTTTTGAGAAAAACCAAGATTTTTAAGATTTTTGGCAATTGCTTGTCCGCTCAAAAACCTGAAATTCAAAATATGAGTACAGTTTAGGATGTAACATTTTTATGATCATGGTAGCAAGGACTATTCCGACAGTATGGCAAATGATGGATCAACTATTTTTAATGGTATTTTTGACCATGATCATAGTCGGTTCAAAATCACTATGCTGCAATAGTCATCCTAACCCCCAATAATGGTAAAATTGACTATCAAATTCCTCTCTGTGTACACATAATCGCTACACAGATAAAAGGAAACATTGAAATTTCTGCGTTATCTAATGCACATAAAGGGAATGCTAGATTTGGCAGAAAATAATTGGATATTTCATTTAAATTTAAGCAAGATAACGCCTGAATCTTCGTGTATGAAAGATTTCAAACATTGTTGTATGGCTCATGAAAAATTGTAAGCAATTTCGTTGTTTACGCCTTCTTTGGCTTGGAATTAAACGAAGGGAAATTTTACATGCTTGTTAAAATTAATTATTTTTTCTGTGTAGAGCACAAGAGCAAAGCCGAGGGGGTTATTTTGTTGGATCGGATCTCGAATACGAGTGAAACGTTGTGAGATGGAGAAACGAAAGATCTTTCGCGATAAGAAATGGAACGTTGCCTCACTAGACGAATTTCACGCCAACTCATCCAGTGTTTGGCAGCACCCTCTCAAAATCCAATTAAATTTTGTGTTAACTATGTCTTTTCAAGCAACTTTGAATACTTTGTTTTTTTTTAATTATCCAGACTGCCGTTTGAAAAGGGCTTGATAGTTTTTTTTCAAATCAACATAACTCAAAAACAACATGACTTACAAAAAGTGATATATGTGTGACTTTTAAAAAAATCGTCTTAACTTTTACAAAAAATAATCCAAAAATTGCAAAATCGATTCCTACACGCTAAACACAATAAATTTTAAAATTTAAAGTCAATTTGCAAAAAATAGCTTTCTTATGAATGGACGATTTTTTCTAAATAAAGGCAATATAATTGTCTAACAGTTCGCCATACAGTGCAAGATGGGCACTTTTACGTTAAAAAAGTTTTTCTAACAACAAATTTTTCATGTCAACATAACTAAAAAAGGACAAGACTTACATAAAAGTGATATATGTGTGACTTTTAGAAAATCGTCTTAACTTTTATGAAAAATAATCTTAAAATTGTAAAATCGATTCTTACACGCTAAAAAAAATATTTTAAAATTTAAAGTCAATTTGCAAAATAGGGTAGGAAACGGCATCAGCACCCCGGGACCCTATTCCAAGCACAGAGTAAACGCTAACCTACAACGCTCATTTTTTACAGTACGGTGCACCATCCAAAAAAATGTTAAATTGTAAAATCGATTCTTACACGCTCTTAGACTTGGACATTTTTTTTTATAAAAACAATAAAATTGTCTAAAAGCTCGCGATACATCGCGAGATGGGCACTTTTAAGGAAAAAGAACTTTTGTCATTCAACAAATCTTTCATATTTTTAACGTGTATCGCGCCTACTCGTTTTACAATTTGATCCTAAAACTCCACAGAAGCCAATTAAGTTTAAGTATAATGACAATTCGGATTTTTCAGCGTCTTTGAATGTATGAAAAATCAAGGTAACCATTTGGAAAGGGCTTACTTAGAAATTATTATTATTTTTTAAACTTTAGTGACAATATAATTAAATCAGTGGTTGATCTTGTTTATAACTGAAACTTTGAAGTATATTACAAAAAGGACGAATATTTGGAAAACAAAAGCTTTATTATAATATCTGAAGTATTGACCCATGACTCAATAGCAGTTCAGTTGTTTATTTCAAAATTGCTTGTTGATGGAGCAGCGGCCCATTACAAGAACGAAATGAACTTTGCCAGCTTGTGCAATTTCAAGTCCAAGTATGGATTGGAAGCAGAATGGCACTTCTTTGCAACGTCTCATGTGAATGTTCCATGTGATGCTATTGGTGGTACTCTCAAGTGAATGGCAAGGAGAGCAAGCTTTGCTCAAAATTATGGAAACACAATCAAAAAACTCCTCGGAAACTATATGACTGGGCAGTTAAACAGACAAATTACAGTATTACAAAACTGAATTTCTGCTTCATATCAGCTGAACAGTATGCGAAAATGTCAGAAGAACTTGAGGATTTATATAGCCACGTAAAGACAAAACCTGGTGCACAGGTTCATTGCTTTGTACCTATTTAAGCTAAAAGGTTTTCTGATTCAAAGGATAATCCAAAGAAATTTACTTTGTTTGTTCAAGATTTATAAATTAAATATATACTAAACTAATACGTGAAAATGTACAAATAAAAAATAAATAAAATAAAACCCTTACCAAGCAAAACCTATGAGTTTTCATTAACCTAAACAGTATTTCGAAAATTCATACAACGTCATATTTGAATCGTCTTTAAATGGATATGCAATAAATCTTATCAAATTAGAATTTTCTAATTTGATAAGACTTGATGCATGTCCATTTAAAGATGATTCAAATATGACGTCCGCTATTTTTTTAGATTTATCAGCCCCTCTCCTCTATAACATTTTTTTTCCCATACCTTTTACACGTACTGTAACAAATCTTGACCTTCCTATCGATCTTTGAGTGCGAAGTTCCTCGACGATATATCTTGGCAATGAGCATAGAATGAACGTTTTGTGAAAATGATTACTGGTGCCATATAATAGCACTGAATAGAATGGTCCAGACAGATGAAGATCACGAAAGTTTAGTATGGAACAAAATTCATAAAACCGTCACTTCTTATGCAAAGCAAAATTATAGAAATATTTTAACCTACCATATGTGTAATGATACGAATAAATTAGATGACCATTATTACAATAAACCAACGCGTTCCTATAACCCTTCACTAGAGTTTTGATTCCTCATTTGAGAATATTCATCTATTCTATTTCCAACCTACCGTACACTGATGGAACTTTCAACACTTTCTCTTCATATCTTTCATTCCAACAAACATTACTGTCCACTCTTGGTGCCTCATGGTGATGAGCGAACATCTCCTTCTACATCATAATCGTTACCCCACGCACCGGGAATACAAAACAAAACAATTATAGAGAGAAAATCAACTTACATGCATTCTTGTTTGACCAAATTTAGGTGTTATACACTTAACTGGGTTTAATCACCGACAAACCGACATGAAACTCAATCTTCACTATTGATCAAGAATCCATAACGATCGATTCAAATGTGCAGCGATTTCATCTGTCAAAACCTTTAGAATCATTTTATCTAGATCAAATAAATGTGTCCAGAATTGCTCAGACATGAACCTTCTTATCATCTTCCCAAGCGTGTTCGTGGCCTCAATAAACTTTTTCAGCGAACACGAAGATAGATGTCAGTAATTTTAAGGCAGGATCTGAGCCTTCTATCTCATCAGGTTCTTAAGGTATAGAAGTTCAAAAATTGTTTGCTGGCTTGACAGCGATTGCATGGCACCTTTCAAAGCATCCAAATGGATGGCCACAACTAAAAAAAAATTATCATTCAATTCTCATTCAAAGAGACCATTTCACACAGAACATGGCCTAGACAACCCGGAATAGTTCCGGAACCAGTTAGACAATCGATTCGTTGCTGATCTCGATGTATAATAAACGTGATCATGGTTTTACAAGTGACCTGATTTTGTACTGAACAGGTCATCAGAAGATAATATTTTCATGATTTCACCTATCCAACCCCTATTATCATAGACTAACTCTAAGACCATTAGGTCTCATACAAAAACGATTTTTTTCTTGGCTCAGTCAGTACTAGAACATCGTCCCAAGCTCGGTCCCAAGCTCAATAATGCACCCCTTATAATGAACTCACATGAACACACTCTCAAATACTCTGTCAAAATAACACAGCAAATCAAAACAAAGGCGCAAATATGTATAACAAGGTGCTGGCTTCAAGGTGTAATTCGGACCAAGGGGTTCTACAACAGTGAACCAATTTCAAATCGCTAGTTACATATTGATTGTTGCTATTATCACTGATCACAGAAACCACTTCTCTCTCG
>JASCZW010014440.1:0-22941 GCA_034211315.2 Aedes japonicus
TTGCAGACGGCCCAAAATCGCCGACCGTCGAGCCCATTCGCGTAAATTCGATGCCGCTAGATTATACCCCGGCCGAGTATTGGGAGCCTGTACAAGCAGACTTTTATAAGACCGAATACTCGCAGGTTCTCAATATCTCCCTTGTCGATACCCACGATAACCGACCTTATGCCGAAATTAAAATCTACGGCTTACCAACTAAAGGACTACTAGACTCGGGTAGTCTAATAACTCTTATCAGCGAAAATGTGTTTCACAAGTTGAAGAAAGCGAAACTAAAAGCTCTAACCCAACCGACGGTGATCCGGTCCGCCAATGGGTCCATACTAGAGGTGTTGGGTCAATTATCTGTCCCTTTCAATTTTGCTGGGCGTATTAAAATAGTTCCAACCCTAGTCGTTAGAACTTTGTCTGTGAACTGTATCCTTGGCATGGACTTTTGGCAGAAATTTCGGATCTGGCCAACCTTTCAGGAGTGTGCAGCGTTAGAGGACGAAACCAGAAGGATCCAGCAGGACCAAGTAACGTTTAGCGATTTTGATCTTGCTCAACTAGATAAAGTTAAGGAGCACTTTCAAGATATGCTGACTACGACGCCTCTAATCAAACACCGTATCGAAATAGCCGATGAATGGAAAGGAAAACCTCCGGCTCGGCAGTATCCGTACACCCTTTCTCCGAAAATACAACAAAAAGTCGGAGCGGAGTTAGAGCGAATGCTATCGATTGGCATAATCGAAAGAGCTCACTCTGATTGGTCTTCGAATGTTGTCCCGGTTATAAAACCATCGGGGAAGGTGCGCCTCTGTCTAGACGCCCGTAAAATAAACGAGAGAACCATTCGTGATGCATATCCCTTGCCACATCCAGGACGAATCCTCGGTCAACTCCCCAGGGCTAAATATTTGAGTACCATTGACCTGTCCGAAGCTTTCCCACAAATTCCTTTAGAGGAAAGCTCGAGGCGATACACTGCGTTTAGTGTCCAGGGCAAGGGAATGTTTCCAGTTTACGAGGTTGCCGTTCGGGTTGGTAAATAGCCCGGCAACTTTGTCACGGCTGATGGACCGGGTCCTAGGGCATGGCGAGTTAGAGCCGAACGTCTTTGTATACCTAGACGATATCGTCATCGTATCAGAGACGTTCGAGCATCACCTGCAACTCCTCCGCGAAGTAGCGAAGCGATTATCTGCGGCCAACCTTTCCATTAACATCGAGAAGTCTAAGTTCGGGGTTAATGAATTGCCATTCCTAGGGTATCTCTTATCAACAGAAGGTCTCCGGGCAAATCCGGACAAAGTTCAGGCAATCGTGGACTACGAAAGGCCAACCACAGTCACGAAACTTCGCAGATTCCTAGGGATGGCAAATTATTATCGACGGTTCATCGATGATTTCAGCGGGGTCACCTCGACGTTAACCGACCTTCTAAAAACCAAGTCGAAAATCTTAGGGTGGAATGAGGCAGCTGAAGAAAGCTTCAACCTCATTAAGGAGAAATTAATTTCTGCCCCCATACTAGCTTGCCCTGATTTTTCGAAGGAATTTACCGTACAAACTGATGCTAGTGACGTAGCAGTAGCAGGGATCCTAACTCAGGTTCAGGGCGGATACGAGAGAGTAATAGCTTTTTATTCTCACAAGCTAACAACTCCACAAAGGAGCTATCATGCTTGTGAAAAAGAAGCGCTAGCGGTTCTTCTTTCGATCGAAGCCTTCAGGGGCTATATTGAGGGCTCGCATTTTACTGTCATCACTGATTCCTCCGCTCTTACACACATTCTAACAGCCAAGTGGAAGACAGCGTCTCGATGTAGTCGATGGTGTCTGCAGTTGCAACAGTTTGACATGACTGTTCGGCATCGACGAGGCAAGGAGAACATCGTGGCAGACGCTATCTCCCGCAGTGTTGCTGCTGTTGCGGCTAGTCGCGGGACAGATGTTATAGGAGCCGACAATGTGGTGGCTGAGGCGATCCCATCTACTTCTCCCCGGACTACGAAGTCAAATACAGACCCTATCACATCAGCCCAGTTGTGGTATGAGGATTTGCTGGAAAAAGTGTCCGAGAAACCGGAGGAACATGTAGACTTTCAAGTTCGCGAAGGTGTACTGTATAAGTACGTAGCGAACACTAGTGAACCGCACGATGACCGGTTCGACTGGAAGATAGTTCCACATCCTGACTGCCGTAGTGAAATCATCCACGAATGCCACGACGGCAGCATGCATCAAGGCATTGACCGAACTCTTAGCCGCATCCGCCTACGGTTTCTGGCCAAGGATGGTTCTTGAGGTAAGAGAATATGTGGGAAAATGTACCACATGTAAAGAAACCAAGGCTCCGAATATAGCTTTGACGCCTTCGTTAGGCGCTCAGCGAATCACGTCCCATCCTTGGCAGATAATAGCATTAGATTTCATCGGCCCTTTGCCCCGAAGTCGTAATCAGCATCAATATATTTTAGCTGTCGTGGATCTTTTCAGCACATGGATAATGCTGGTCCCCGTTCGCAAAATCGATAGTAAAAGCCTCTGCAAGGTCCTGAGGGACCAATGGTTCTATCGAAATTCGGTGCCGGAGACTATCATTACAGACAATGCTTCATGCTTCCTGTCCCACGAGTTTCGGTCACTATGTACTAGGTTCAATATACGGCATTGGCTCAATTCTAAATACCACTCGCAGGCCAATCCGGTCGAGGCGGGTAAATGGGACAGTCAATGCCGCAATCCGAACCTATGTGAAAACTGACCAGAGACTCTGGGACACTAGGTTGTCGGAGATAGAAGCGGTTCTCAATACATCGGAACACTCTGCGACCGATCTGACCCCTTTTTTTGCGACCCACGGTCACGAGATGGTGTTAAAGGGTCAGATCATCGGGTCAGTGAAGCTTCATAATTATCACCCACAGAACGGCGACAGCACCAAACTGAAAAGTATAACGATATTAAAACCCTAATCCAAACTAGACTCGAAAAAGCTCATCAAGAGGGCCATAAGCGATATAATCTGCGTCATAGAATATTCGGAAAGACCTTGCAAATAGGTCAAATGGTATTCAGACGGAATATGAAGCAATCTAGTGCTATAGAAAATTATAACGCTAAATATGGGCCTCAATACCTACCGGCGAAAGTGATCCGGAAGATAGGATCATCGTCGTATGAACTTGCCGATCTCGACGGCAAATCGTTAGGCGTATGGCCAGCGGCCCACCTTAAACCCGGATAATATTCTTAATCATTCTGCCTAGAATGCTCCTCAAAAAAATTATTTACTTCGCGTCCCGCGCGGACATTTTACGATATTGAGCACTGCTTTTAGACAGCAGGTAACAATAATCACACCGCCCAAGAGAGTAGTTGCAGCGTTTAGTCCTCCAATCAAAGGTCCAGCAATCCATCTTCCGTGAAATTCCTGCATTATTCGAAGAAATACTGCACCTATTAGCTCAATGCGACTTACTAGTCTCATTTTGCTCAAAGATAGAGCTACTTTAGCCAAGTTTTGTTTTTAATCTAAGGTTTTGACTGATGAATCAGGCACCCTTCAGAAATACCTGACAGCTAATCCCTCACATCTCTCATAGAATTTGCTATTCTAGAATACGAGGGACCACTCGTTTTAGAGAAAACGAATTGGGTTCACAGATCGTTTCAGACGGAAAACTTTACCTTTTTATGTGAAAGAATAAATGTTTTCCCGTCACCCACCCATCAACACGAAACCAAACAACACGTCCGTAGTTATAAGTTTCGTCGTTTAATTAGAAGAGGTTAAAAATATTGATCTTCTAATCCAAATCTTCTACGGAGATATCCTTAGTCTCCGAGATAAATAGAATTACTGTAGAGTAGGAATTATGCAGAATTAGGAGAGAGATTTTTTCTCCTAATCAATATCTTCTATGGAGATGCCACATGTCTCCTAGAATGTAGAAATTAAGTTTAGATCTGGGACTAAAGATGAATGAGTAGAAGGATGAAAGGAGAGTAAATGTGTTCAAGGGTACCCAAATGAATGAGAGAATAAATGAAAATAGTTTAGTATCCAAGAAAGAAAAAAAAAATAATAGAGGAAAGTATCGAGGCAAGAAGAAGATATGGACAGGAATATTCAAAATACATATAATAAGGAAATAGAAACAAGTAAATGCACAAGTTCAATTCACGAAAACCTAATCAGTAAATTCAACCCAAAACAGAGTAACAACACAGAAAAATAAACCCCTGTAGGCTGATTATTAATAGTATCTCTAATTGAAAAAAAATTATTGATCCAGAGATTTGTTCATTCGGAAGGCACTATTTCACGGAGGCTGCGATCTAGGAGAAGATGAATCCAAGAAAAATTACCTCGCATGAATTGCGTGCTTAGCAATTTTTCTCTTGGGAGGAGGAGTGATTGTTACCAACGCCTTGGCAACAATAGTTCGACCCAAGGCAGGGCACTCGAGGAGGTTGATTAAGGTTAGGGCGAGATTTGTATATATGTAAATATTTCTTAATAGGTTAGTTTTGTTAATAGGTTAGATTTGTAAATAATTAATAAATTTTGGTTTGGCACTTTTGGTTAGAATAGTACATATTACATAAGAAAGTTAAAACTTCCTATTAGATAGCCCCTCGGAAACGCCTTGCATCTCTCAGCCGATGACAACCACTGTCAAGAAGGTTGTCATTCGTGTGAGATACCGGAAAGGATGAAATGGAGAAAAGAGAGAGAAAAGAGAGAGAAAAGAGAGTAGAAGGGTGGAACAATGAAGCCAAGAACGGAGGAGGATGGAGAGAACGTGATAGACCAGAGGATCGATCGGACGTGGCACCAAGTTGAAGAGTTTTTTTTATTTTTTGGTCGCCGAGAAAATCGGAATCGAAAAAGTGTTGAGGAGTCAACGAAGTGACTGCCAGGGAGTGGACAATCGACGGAATCGAGAACGGACGGCGTCGTGTCCCAAAAAGGAACCAACCGACCCTGTGGAAAGCGTCCCCGGCACCCCATAAGTTTATTCGAGGATCCCCGGAGCGGCGAGTCCCGTGCTGGTGGCCGGTGAGTCATCCGCCATTGCCGCGCCACACGCCACGTGCCCCAGTGACGGAAGTTCTGGAGGTGAGGGTTGGGCGAGGTCCGGCAGGGTTCGCCCCCGCTTTCTCAACCCAACATCCGATGGGTTACTGGGCCGTTTGCGAGCGCGTGGAACGTCGCAGCGAAACCGGGTTCAAGATGGACGAGTTCCCGACCTGTTGAAGGAATTTCAAGGTAACCACAGCCTTTCCAATCTCTCTCTCTCACACACCGCATGTGCATCCGCAGCAGAACGGCCGCAACGACCCCCCCCCCCCTTTATTCAATGTATCTTCGCTAGAAATATAAGATGAAAACCTATTTACTGTTGTGTTTGTGCCATTCTTTAGTATTGATGACCTTCTCAAGTGGTGTTTCCTTGGTTCGCTATTTTTTCTGGGGTTGTTGGTGAAGTAAGTGACGTCGCCCTAAGCAAGTAGAAAGCCGGCCCTGAGTGGGTATCGACTGAGCTAGAGTTGATTATACGTTCGAGGAACACATCGTACGAAGCTCGCAGCTGCTCTTGTGGTATTATATCACAGGTTACCTCCAGATGTCGCTTCAGAACATCCGGACCTTCATGTTTTTATAGCAGACTACTCCGAGCTCAAAATTAACCCTGGAAAATGTTCCGCAATCCAGGTTTTCTTCGCTTTATGAGCCGACGCCGAGTGCTGTTGGAAAAACCAATCCAAAATGACGAAGTGTCCTCAGTTCTACGACCCTCTGTAATAGTAGTTTCCGATCGGTATTTTGATTGATCTTCAAGGGACCTCCAGGGAAAAAAAACTAGCGGAGTCCAGACATTATGGGTTATTCCGGCCCAAACCATCATCGATGCTGGTTTATGTCACTCGGTAGCCGTCAGCACGTAGGCATGGGTTCGTGATCATTCTGGGAACGAAAGTAAACAGTTTCTCGTCGGTAAACACGATATTCTCCTACCTTCTTTCCACGACCCTTATCAGCAGTGCCTTCGCTCTTTATACCCGTTCTTGTCTTTTGAATGTACGGTGTACAAAACTTCTGCTCACACGTAAACCGGACAGCCTACGAACTATGTCCTTCTTCCGTTCTTGAGCTCTGAACAAGGCACCCAATGCACTACGTTTCTGCTCGAGATCCACTTTTCCGGATAACACACGATAACAAAAATAACATACACATCCACTGACAGCCAAGACACAATTCAACCAAAGCGACGAGAGGTCGTCCAATATTGTTTCGCGTGCAACGTAATAATGACTGTTGTAGTAATGTAGCAGTTCAATTTCTGGACCCTGTAGATTTGGTCATGTTATTCGATAGCTTGCAGGAACTCCAAAAGCTGCTGTTGCAATGCATGATCAATATTATAGGATATCCGCTCAAAACTTCAGGCTTCAGACTCTCCCTTATTTTGTCTTCTTCCTATCTGAATGCATCCCCGGACGGTACAGCAACAGAATACATTGGCATATTTCATCCAAGACCTACCAGTCTATCTGCCTCCTCATTGGCTAGTATACCATAGTGACCTGATACCCAGTAGAAGAACACACTGTTTTCTGCGGACAATAATTCAGCAGTCATGAACCATGGATGTTTTTGAAAGTTGGAATCCATTGCACTAAGACCACTGGCCGAGTCACTAAAGATAACAGTCGGGGTTTGAGAGTGAGGAGGGTTTATATTGCAAAAGCAAAACGTGAAGCGAGGAGTTCGGAACTTGTATTGTTCGATTTGGAGTTGATACCGTAACCAATCTTGTCACCGAGTACAGAGCCATCTGTGTAAATGTGGTGGAAATTATTGTATTTCTCTAAGCGGAGACTGAGGAAATGTCGATGTATTTTTTATGGTGGGTCACCGACTATTCGATGTTGGAAAACGGAAACATTTATTTTGAGAGGGAGTTAATTCTTCGGTATTTTTCCTTTTTTGGGTAGTGTGCCTGTTTGAGGGGTATCGAGGTTAGTTAGAACTAAATAAATGTTTTGCTCTTACTACCAAGACAACATCATCAGGGCCATTTTGGCTTAGCCACCGAGCAGACGGCAAGACTGGTAATGAAGACAACTGAGGCTATACGGAACAACGTCGCAATCTCTGCGGATAAGGCCAGTTCCGTAGAACAACTTAGGTAAAAGCCGACCATTGGCAATCCGCATGATAGACGATCTATGGACAGAAGGCATGCTGGCCTCAATTACTATAATCTCGCGGAGCCGTTTGTCAATAGTTTTCCGAAACTTGTTTGCGTGATGTTCAAAGCTGAGTGTACGATCAAGGAGTCCCAAGGATTTTAACAGTGGAGGCTGCTTTAATGATGGTTTGGTTTGAGGTAAGTTCCAGTAATTTGCTTAACTTGTGTTTATTGTTGCTTATGTGGAAGAGTTCAGATTTTCTGGAGATATAGTGAAGCTTTCATCTGCCTATCTGCCAAATATGTCAACAGTTAATTGAATTCGATATCTAGCTAATGCTTTGTTATTGCGAAAAATGATGATGGTTATGTCATCCGTGTAAACTAAGACGTTGACATAAGGAGGAAAAGTAACAAAACGGGACTGAATGTATGTGTAGAAGCGATAGCTGAACCACAGACAGACGTTTAAGCAAGACCAAAATTAGTCGATAACTTTGTGTAAATTTTCAAATCTGTAGCAATCGATTCTTCAATAACGCCACGTAGCTCGCTTAGTCGAGGTGCCCACTGATGTGTTAAAGTTGCGGCATCTGCTAGCATGTCAAAACATCACGCCGACGTTCGCCACACGACACCCGATACTGACACGATGTTTTGACGTGCAATTAGATGCCATATAACGGCTACACAACTGACATATTTGCTTTTTGCTAGTTGCTTATTGTCATTTGGCGATTCGTTTTAAATTGACGGTTGCGGAATTTTACACACGCTGAGATTCAAGCTTGAATGGCTATGGCTGAACCCTGAGAAATGCCGTTCTCTTGAGATCTAGACTGGGGCAATTTCGAAAGATGACTCTGAATCTGGTCACCACGCACGATCGTAGGTCCTCCAAAGAAACACAGATGCATGCCTCTTGTAAGGTAAACATCGAAAAGATCTTCAATCTCGGTTAGGTAATCATCGGTGCTATTCTCGTCGAAAAGTTAACTGGCGGTTATCAAGAAGCTCCTCCATTTGAGTGATTAAAGGGTGTTCCGATCAAAATTTGGTAAGAAGAAATGTGTGTGAGTCGATCAAAGTTTTTATTTATAAGTCAAATTCTTTTTCGAGTACAGTTAATACAGAATACAGAAGTAATACTCACCTAATCTTCACTTTTTACCGAAGGCGAATTGCCGGGTCTTTCGTTTAACACCTGCCATAAGATATTGTTCAGTCATCTTGTCCACTTTATTCGCCGCATAACGCCAGTTTGCCTTGAACTGTATCTCGCTCACAACAGATTTTTGAGTCTTCTAAAGGTTCCACTTGACGATGGCCCAATATTGTTCGATTGGGCGGAGCTCTGCCGTGTTGGAAGGGTTCTTGTCCTTGGGACTACTTGAATTTTGTTGGCAGCATACCACTCCATGGCCTTTTTTTCCGAAATGGCAAGATGCCATATCTGGCCAAAATAGAACGGAACAATTGTGCCGCTTCAGGAAAGGCCGTAGACGTTTTTGTAGGCACTCGCTCAAATAAATTGGTTGACGGTTCCGGTCGCAATGTAAACGTTGCTCTTCAAGTGTTCGTGCTTTGGACGACATGTTTTGTTTATCGTCGCAATTTGGAGTCACCACTTTCTGGTAAGTCGACAGTCCAGCTCGTTTATTGCTCTATCCACGGTTGAAGGCGCAACTCGTAGCTTTTTTGCGGCATCTCGGACGGAGAGGTTGGGGTTCTGCTTGAAACAGCGGGCAACTCTTTTTGTCGTCGCTGTGACATCCGGCTTTCGATATCCCCCCCGATCCAGCTGTATTGGCTATCGACAAACGTTCACCGATCATTTTTAATACATTGGTCACAGTTGATTTACCCACATTCAAAAACTTCGCCAACTTGGCGTGAGAGTAGTTTGGATTTTCGCCATGCACGTGCATGCGTTGCTTTTCTTCCTTCGACGATATTTTGATAACTGAAGTGCTAATCTCAAAATTTAAATTAGAAGCATGCTACACGCACACATCTTCAAAATGAGGGGTGTGCAAGATTTTTTTATGCATGATAAAAGGAAATGCGTCAAGTTTAAGTCGAACAAATCTCGATCGAAACACCCTTTAGTTGACGGTTTACTATCTTATAATGAGTCTTTTCAATGCAGTTTAACATAGTGATTGAGTGGCAACAATCAGAGCCAGGTCTCTATAAGAGCGTTAACGTCATAGCAACCATCGTTCAGTGAGAGAAAAGTTGATCCCACCAATGTTTTGGTAGTAAACCAGGATATTCGAAGTAGCAGCTGCAGCTTGTCTTCCCCGGGGCGCTGTCATGGAAATTGCAGTTCCCAACTCGGGCGGCGTAACAGTTCGTCTTGTTGTCTCAGATGGATGTGTGCCCGATTGCTCAGCCTCTGGAACGAACTGGAATTACTGGTTTCGATCAGATTATGGACATTTGTGGAAAATTGGGAATACTCGCCAGGCAGACGTTGCAGGAAGACCCTCTCACCGCATTCCCAAACAGAACCAGGACGACTATGTAGAACGATGGTAGTGTGTAGCAGGACTGGGTTGAAGAGGGCTTCTAAAAGGCTCCCTACGGCGCGTCCTGTTTTCCAAAGTGGCTAACAGTTTGATGTGGGTATTTCGTACCGAGTGGTCAAGTCTTCCTCATTTTAGCGACTGGCATAATATTGCACACTCTATGGTCAATTATTAGCGGTGCCTGTCCAGCACGGCGGGATGGATTTCACGCTAGATTTGGACACTTTTTCAAACCGCATGAGAACGAACTGAGATTTTCAAAAATGAGTCTACGTGGTTTATGAATAGGCTACGGAAACTCAGATGACCTATGAGAAGAAGGCCGATTTTCTTCAATTCTTGATTTGTGTTAAGCTATTCAATGAAAAAAACAAAACTACAAAGTGTACTCCAAACAAGCTAAGTTTTACAGAAAATAGAGATGGTAAGTTTTTAAAGCAATTGAATATCGTTTCTTCAATGTGCCACTGTTCCACCGATCAAATATAATAAGCTTTAAATTTTCCGGCGGTGATAAGTCTCATTGGTAAGGCAAGGTGTCCTTAAAGTCCAAGGCCGATTTTAATGCAAGTTATGATATGTAATTGTTATGCAATGGGTATGTAATGTGATGGTAACATCAATATTTATGCATCTCTTATAAATCAACAAATCGAACAAACTTAAAGTTCCCGAACACCATTCCATTCTGTAAAATTTTCAGCTTTAAATTATCCATCGAAATGCTCAAAGCACTGCCATTTGCACCAAACTACCAAACCGTCTGAAAAGAAAAAAAAAACCCGAAATGTTTCCAACAACCGAAAACTCTTCCTTACTGCATACAAAAAAAGAGCAGATCAGAATTTTCGTTTCCTCTTCCTTCGCAACCCAAACCAATCACCGAAACAGCCGGCAACAGCTGCGTCGAGCATTAAGGCTCGATTTTCCGTACCCATCGAGAAATAAAACCACCATCCGAATCGAGCCTCGTAATCGTCAGAAAAATAGAAAACAAGCGATATTCTTGTAGCGCGAGAGCCCCATTCAGGAAGCACTTTGGTTTGTTCCTTCTGCGCGGGCTTCTAAAAAGGGAGGATTGGGTGACTATCATGAACTCATCATCATCTTCGTTTCGCTGAAGTTGTTGGGTCGCGAGATGGTTCGCTTGGTTCCTCAGATTGAGCCTTGATTGCCTAACAGCTGCAGCCAGCCAGGGGCCGGGGCCGGTAGAAAGCGAAATGTGGGGACCGTCAAGACCCTGACAGTGGCAGAAATTGCGCAGCTTCGTCTCCCACTCACTGGGATATCCGAAGATATATAGTGTAATAGTAATCAAAAATCAGCGCAATGCTATTGCTCATAGCAATATAAAAGAGATAATCCTTTAAAATTCTGTGTCTTCCGTTCGCAAAGCAGATTTTTTTTCTCCCCCTTTGGATGAAACCGCGGAACAGCCTGTCTGTTGAAAATGGCTTTTGCCTATGACGTTTTGGAAAGCATTAAAATTTTAATCTTGATGTTGGTGGATACTTTTTTCTCTGCACAGCTTTCCTTTCTGGGTGGGATGCGCTCTTTGCATCAACTGCGAAAGTGCTGTAATGGCAGTTTGAAATTTGTTCAAGAAATTAAAACCATTCGCATGAGCAGAGGGATTCTCTCGCAGGACTGCAAATGTTTGCCAACTGTGCCACTTGTGGGAGGTAATTGAAATTCAACCGAAACTTGCTGGAAATTTAAGGGTTATTAGCGGTCGGTTGCAAACGATGTTGTTGGAATCAATTACTGGGTTGGGGTACTTTGCGGGTTATTCGAGGCAGTCACACGGAGGTTATGGACCTCAGTCGGCATTACGAAGGAAAGGTGGACATCACTAAAATAAACTCTGGAAGAGTCAAGCTCAAACATAAAGCTAAAAATTCTTCTGTGAATTTGGATACTTTCTCCTATTATTTTTTTCAAACTGTTTTGGCTATGTATCATACGATATGCATTGTTCAATGCCTATCACCCTTCAATTGGTCCAAATAAGAAATACCATACTTAAAACTATACTATTCTACCTTAGGTTTCACTGTTCATCGAAGGAGTTGCGATGAAGCGCTACGAATTTGAAAGGTTAGGAAATCACGATTCACAAATTCACAAATTTTTCCTCTTGATTCGACGCCGTTTAGGCAACAAAAAAGTGGTATAATCAGAATAGAGACCACATTTCGTATGCACTCACCTTTAGCATGAAGGGTGTTGAGTTTTCAAATTCACGATTAAAAAATAAGTTGTCAAATTTTGAGCCGAACCATTTTGATCGTTCCACCCTTTACTTCTTCATTCCTTATGCCTTGTTCAGACTGGAGATCACCACAGCAGACGGAATCGCAAATCGACCACGTTCTGATTGACGGACGGCACTTCTCCGGCATTATCAAAGTCAGGACCTATCGTGGCGCCAACATCGACTCCGACCACTACCTTGTGATGGTCAAACTGCGCCCAAAATTTTCCGTCATCAACAATGTACGGAACTGGCGACCGCCACGGTACAACCTACAGTGACTGAAGCAACCGGATGTCGCCTCAGCATACGCACAGAATCTCGAGGCAGCATTGTCAGACGAGGGCGAGCTCGATGTGGTCCCTCTAGAGGACTGCCGGAGTACAGTAAAAGCAGCCATCAACGACGCAGCCGAGAGTACCATCGGGCACGTGGAACGGAGTTGACGAAACGAATGGTCCGACGAGGAGTGCAGAGCGACTCTGGAGGAGAACAATGCAGCGCAGGCGGTAATGCTGCAGCAAGGAACCCGGCAGAACGTGGAACATTATAAGCGGGAGCAGACACAGCAGACCCGCGTTTTCCGGGAGAAAAACGCCGCCTGGAAGAAGCGCAGTGCGAGGAAATGGAACTGCTGTGTCGTTCTCAAGAAACACGAAAGTTCTACCAGAAGCTCAGCACATTCCACAACGGCTTCGTGCCGCGAGCTGAAATCTGCAGGAATAAAGATAAGCACCTCTTGACGGACGGACGTGCGGTGATCGAAAGGAAGCAGCACTTCGATGAGCACCTGAATGGCGTAGAAAATGTAGGCTTGGGAGACCAAGGCGGCGGAGAAACGACTACGTCAGTGCAGCAGAAGAAGGAAATGATCAACTCCCATTCTGAGGAAGTTAAGGATGCCATCCACCAGCTCAAAACCAACAAAGCAGCTGGTAAAGATGAGTATCGTAGCTGAACTCATCAAGATGAGCCCAGAAAAGATGGCCACCTGCTTGCAACGGATTATAGCCAGGATCTGGAAAACTGAACAGCTACCGAAGGAGTGGAAAGAAGGAGTTCTGCCCCATACATTAAAAAGGCGATCATTTGGAATGTGAGAACTTCGGAACGATCTGCAATTCTGAATGTCGCCTATAAAGTGCTATCCCAGATCATATTCCGTAGTCTGTCACCTAAAACGAATGAGTTCGTGGGAAGTTATCAAGCCGGCTTCATTGATGGTCGATCGACAACGGACCAGACCTTCACCGTAAGGCAAATCCTCCAGAAATGCCGTGAAAACCAGGTCCCAACGCATCACCAGTTCATCGACTTCAAGGCTGCATACGACAGTATCGACCGCACAGAGCTATGAATAATTATGGACGAAAACGGCTTTCCTGGGAAGCTGACCAGACTCATCATAGCAACGATGGACGGTGTGCAAAACTGCGTAAGGGTTTCGGGTGAACTATCCAGTTCATTTGAGTCTCGTCGGGGACTGCGACAAGGTGACGGACTCTCATGCCTACTATTCAACATCGGTCTGGAAGGTGTAATGTGACGAGCCGGGCTCAACAGCCGGGGTATGATTTTCACGAAATCTGGTCAATTTGTGTGCTTTGCGGACGACATGGACATTATCGCAAGAACATTTGGAACGGTGGCAGAGCTGTACACCCACCTGAAACGCGAAGCAGCAAAGGTCGGACTGGTGGTGAATGCGTCGAAAACAAAGAACATGCTGGTAGGCGGAACCAAACGAGACCGGATCCGCCTAGAAGGTAATGCCACGATAGACGGGGATACGTTCGAGGTGGTGGAGGAATTTGTTTACCTTGGATCCTTACTGACGGCTGGCAACAATACAAGTCGGGAAATTCGAAGGCGCATCATCAGTGGAAGTCGTGCCTATTACGGGGCCCAGAAGAAACTGCGGTCTAAAAAGATTCACCCCCGCACCAAATGCACCATGTAAAAAACGCAAATAAGACCGGTGGTCCTCTACGGACACGAGACATGGACCATTCTCGAGGAGGCCCTGCAAGCACTCGGAGTTTTCGAGCGATGCGTGCTACGGGCGATCTTCGGCTGTGTGCAGTAGAACGGTGTGTGGCGGTGAAGGATGAACCACGAGCTCGCTGCACTCTACGGCGAACCCAGCATCAAGAAGGTGGCCAAAGCCGGAAGGACACGGTGGGCAGGGCATGTTGCAATAATGCCGGACAACAACCCTGCAAAGTTGGTGTTCGCTACTGATCCGGTGGGAACAAGAAGGCGTGGAGCGAAGAGAGCACAATGGGCGGACCAGGTGGAGCTTGATCTGGCGAGTATTGTGCGTGACCGAGGTTGGAGAGCGGCAGCCGCAAACCGAGTATTGTGGCATACTATTGTTGATTATGTCTTATCCTAAATGTGATGTTGAACAAATAAATGTATGTATGTTTGTGTTGACGTGATACCCGCTTCGAAGAAAGCCGAGAAAATTTCTGCATCTCTGAACGAGAAATCACTGGGATGTTGGATAGTTGAGAGAAGGTTAGCAGCAGATTAGCAGCAGAAATGTGGCTCTCATAGTTGGTAAGTCAAAATCATACACACAAAAAGTGAAGCAGAGGCAAAGACTGAGGGCGTACAAAGTGACGAAGGTGTCCAACCGTGATGACAAGCAATTTATCACTGCAAACATTTGTGCTCACGGACCTTACAAAAAAAATTCAACATTTTCTTGTGTCATAATGGACGACGAAACATACAAACTCGAGACCTTAAACAGCTCCCGGGTCTGGCTTTTGTATGCCGCAATGCAAAGAAACACCGTTGCAGAGCATTTCCGAACAAAGAGGTGTCCAAATTCCCAGGAAGTATTTGATTTGGCAGGCCATAAGTAGTTAGGGTCAAAAATCTAAAATTTTCGTCTGTACCGGCACTACCAATAATAAGGATGTGTACGAGAAAGAATGTCTGCGAAAACGGATGCTACCGTTTATCCAAACCACGACTCTCCAGCTCTGTTTTGGCCTGAATCGACCTCTTGTTACTATGCGAAATCGGGCTTGGAATGGTATAAGGTACAAGAGGCCAAATACAGCTGTTGCTACTGGCAACGCTTCCGAGAACTCATCGAGTGAGTAGCATTGAAACGAGAAGAACCGGTGTTCGGGAATGGAGGAGAATACGGTCGACTCTTGTTAGCGTAGTTCTTGAAGCTACAAAACGGTAGTTACTTTATTTGCTAATTTAAATTAAGGTTATAATGAACTAACAAATTCAACGCTTCTAGTTCACTAGTTCCACGAACAAATTAAAGGTTAAGTTAGGCATTAGGTTGAATATGGTCACTAGAATGGTAGAATTTAAGAAACAACTATAATCAGTACTTATGATACACCTGATTTATGTATGGCAAGACTCTACAACTCACTTCGATCAAAACTACATATAGTTATATGAATAACTGTTTCTGTAGCTAACTGGGCCAAATCACAATTCACTCCAATTTAACAATTGTATGTTTTCGTTTTTATGTTTCCTTTCTACACTCCTCCTATTGTTCACTAATCTTGACAGATTACTAATCTGTCATGTTGATGGATGCTACCTTTACCCATCCGGTGCTTCTCGTTTCAATGCTACTCACTCGATGAGTTCTTGGAAGCGTTGCCAGCAGCAACAACAGCCAATCCACCAAACTGTTCAGAAATTCGCCCAATAGAGGAGCACTGGGCTCTAGATAAACGAAATCTTTTCGAAACTAAGATGAAAGCAAATGGTACTGATGATTTCAAGAGAAGATTGAGAATCGTCACGGCGGGCATATCAGAGGATACCGCACGGAACCTGATGGCGGATGTACCACAGAAATTCGAGAATTTTACAGCGAGAAGGATTAACGTCTTAATCTGTTTCCAATCTAGATAAACCTCTTTTAAAATGAACAATCGGTTTTGTTGAATTATGTGTAATTTTTTTTTGCTGCTATTATTTTGGTGTCCGAAATTTAATGTGGACAGACTTTATGTGTTTCTTTTATAATCGAGTGTTATCCGGAAAAATGAATCTCGAACAGAAACGTAGTGCTGTGGTTGGCTTGTGCTGAGCAAGAAAACAGCAGAATGGCATAGTTCATGAGCTGTCCGATTTACGTGTGAGCAGAAGTTTTGTACACTGTACAGTCAACAGATACCTGGAGATTTGAAGTACCAAAAACGGTATGGCGAGGGACGTCTTGTGGTGATAACTGCTATGGTGATGATGTTCAAGAGGTGCCTCAAGAGAAATCCTCGTTGTAGTACCACTAAATTGGAGAATCTCAACGTTTCGGATCGAAGTCTCTGTTGGATCCCGAGAGATAAACTTCAGACCAAGTCTTACCAGATCCAGGAGGTTCAAGACCTATCGGTGAACCAGAAACAAGAACAGGTAAAAATAGCGAGGGTGCCGCCGAAAAGGACCAGGAGGAAGGTTGGAGAATATCGTGTTTACCGACGAGAAACCCATCACCGTACAGCAGTTCATGAATAAGTAGAACAACAGAGTTTGGTTACCGATTACGAACAAATGCCGACGTGCAGACGAAGACCAGGCAACAGAAACCAGCATCGGTTTGGGCCGGAATCACCCATGATGGTCGGACCTCGCTGGGTTTTTTTTTTCTCCTGAAGGAGTGAAGATCAACCAAACTACATATCGGGAACTAGTTCTACAGAACATCTTCGAACCGTGGGTACGTTGTCATTTTGGTTTCAAGGATTGGGTTTTCTAACTGGCTGAACAAAGCAAAGAAAACCCAACCCAAGGGTTAATTACGAGCTCGGAGTTCACCGGACCTGAACCCTATGGATTTCGCTGTATGGAGTATGTTGGAGGCTGAAGTCTGCTCTTAAAAAACTTGAAAGTGTGGAAGTTCTGAAGCTAGATCTGGTGGCAACCTGGGATAAAATACCACAAGAGCAGCTGCGGTCCTCGTACGATGTCTGCGGTGAGTTTATAAACTCAAGGGTGAACAAGTTGAACTTGACTAGTGAGTTTTGAAAAAGTTATTTTTTTTCAAGTGAAGTTGAATGAATTTGAAATAAAATGTTTTTATTTAGATCAATTCTCTGTTTGTTTCAATTGCCAGACCCTATACATTTAGTAATCTTTTGGGTCTTCCCTTAGCTCAGTCGGCAGAGGCGCAGCTACAAAGCAATACCATGCTGGAGGTGGTTGGGTTTGATTCCCAGTCTGAGCTAGGAAATTTTCCTAAAAAAAATTTCTCGGTTGCCTGGGCAGAGTGTATTCTACTTGCCCCACAATCATACTAATGCAAAATGGTGCTTGGCATCGAAAAATATGAATTAATCACTGTGGAAGTACGTTTGGAACACAAAGTCGAGGGCAAGCAATAAGCAAATTGTGGAAGCAATAAACTTGAAATGCTAAATAAGAAGAAAGAGTTATTTTTGACCACAAGTTCTTCTGAAAATCAACAAACAAACAACAACAAACGAAACAAAAAAATGACAAGCGTTGAACAAACAAATTGACAAGCGTGGCAGAAATCAAAACTCGGCTGCTAAAGTCCGGCTCTTCGCATGACAGTTACATTGCAGGTGGGTCGGAAGTGCTGGCGAAGTAAAATAGGAACAAATCTCACTTAACGGTAATGTACAGTACTGGACAAAATAAAGTTCACACCTGATGTAATTAAATTCAAACCGCTTTAACTTTTTCAGCATCAGATGTTGCAATACAGTTCATATAGAAAAAATGTAGTATATTTTTTTTATAAAATTTATACCACATCATTACATCTAACATTTATAATAGTTTGATAAAATGCCAGCATGAGCCGCTTTTCTGCTGGACAAAATAAAGTACGTAGTACCACAACTGTGCAATCTTGGCGTACAGTGATCGAATGCTTTCCTACCCCTCAAACCGTATAGAAACGTCAAAAAAAGCATGTTTGTTGTTAATGTATCAAATAAAGTGCGTTTCAATCCGACAAGATGAAAAAATAAACAAATTTCCCTAAATATCCGCAAACTTATCGTAAAAAACCGTCAAGAGGGCCTTTCAAACAGAGAAATCGCTCGGAAATATGAATTAAGTGAGGCAGGAGTGCGAAAATATGCAAAAATTACGAGGATCTCGGAAGCGTGGCAGCCAGAGCAGGTAGAGGAAGGAAACAGAAGACAACAATCAATGATGACTGCCGAATTGACCGCGAAGTGACTAGAAACCCGTCGATCACCAGCCGTGTTATCAAGGAAAACCTTGAACACATCCGATCGAGCGGTGCGCCGGAGACTACATGAAACAGGTTCGCAAAATTAACAGGTATGTTTATTTTTCTGTTAGCATTTATTTAAGACTAATTATGACTCCTGTAGGATCAAAGTACATCAATAAGCCATTAGACTTCTGGAAGGTTCTCTGGAATGATGAAAGCAAGTTCGGTTTGTTTGATCGTATACAAAGAACGATCTAGACAAATCCTGAAGAGAAACTTGCAGATAAAAATGTTCAGAAAACAGTGAAGCACAGAGGTGGCAATATCATGATGTGGGGTACATTGCGTGGTCTGTGATTGGAGATCTTGTCGAAATAGATGGACTCTGCCAACTCTCACATCAGCATTCTAAAAATAAATCTTAAGAATCTGAAGGTTTGCAGAAGAAATTTACTTTTCAACAAGATAACTACCCCTATCACACCGCCCACAAAACCACTGCCTACCTCCATGGTTCACGTATCAAGTTATTGAAGTATGGCCACCTCAAAGCGGACTTGAATCTAGCGGAAATTGGTGGTCTAGTCTCGATCAAAACGTTGAAAAAGGCGACGTGACCAACCGTCACAAACTATTCGAAGCTCTGGAGAAAGCCTGGATGAATTGAAACCCTCAACACATCCGAAATCTAATCGAAGGTATGCCATGACGCCTGCAAGCCGTTAGTGAGGCGCAAATTGGTCATACTAAGTATTGATTTTAGCTATTAGCAATAAAAGTCATGAATTTTTAAGTGTGTACTTTATTTTGTCCATAAAAAAAGGAACAATCACCCAATAAACCCTGTTTTTTGTTGAAAATATCACTCTATAAGCTCAAATCCATCCATATTCCGAAAATACATATGAATTTGTAATGTTCGTCTAAGGATCCCGAAATGTTATCTTTCACCTGGATAATATGAAAACATGGGAGATTCGGAAACATGAAAAGTGCGTACTTTATTTTGTCCAGTACTGTAGATGGTTAGCTTACCATGAAGATCTGTTTCTTAAATGAACCCGTCCCGGCTATGAGACCTAAGGGCGAACTCAACCCGAACTCGAATGGCGGGAGCGGTCCTGAATTCTGAAAAGCAAAACTAAATCAACAGGGGAGAGACTCAACATATCGGCAAGAAAGGTTTCCTCTACTTTCCCCCAGGGAAGAACTCTACGATTCACGGAATAGTCCAATAAGATTCCTACTCAATCTTCCACCACAGAAATCGGACATCCAAGCTGGAGTGTGTAAATTGCTGTAACTGTAATTTTAAAATTACAGCTCGTTTCAATTAGTTTTAGTGAATCGTATGTTGATGGCAGCACCTGCGCACCACGAGATTTGATAGTCCTTGACTGTCTGTCAATTTTAGTTTGGTGACCTTGACTAGGCTGCGCTGATATTCCAACGGCTTGCTTTTAAAAATATACACAATAAAGAGCGAGAAATTTTTTCAAGTCTGGATGTCTGTTCCCTCTGCTCCCACGCATCAGTTCTCCTCAACATAGCCTTACACAGATAAAAAGAAACATTTTATTTTCTGCGTTATCTAATGCACATAAAGTAAATGCTTGATTTGGTAGAAAATAATGGGGTTATTTTTGGACATGTAAACTTAAGCCAGATAACGCCTAAATCTAGCCTGTTGTATGAAAGATTGTATGTATGGAGCATAAAAGATTGCAAACAATTTCGTTGTTTAAGCCCCCTTTAGCTTGGAATTAAACGATGGCAAATTTTAATAAATAATGGGAACATTTTGGTACATGCTTGTTTTTTCATCCATGCAGGGTTAGTATGGTGTGCATGTAAATTGTGGGTAGTGCTTTCCTATTTTTTCTAACCTCCCGAGTAGCACACTTAACTTGAAATAAATTACAGAAACCTGGTTATGAGTAAATTAAGTTCTAAACCAGTTATTTTAATAAACTTACAACGAACGTGCGACTTGGGCTGTCATACGACGGACTGACGGATCATCGATGCTCTGGTATTTGTTAGGTAGACAGTTGATTAAGATGTTAGTCCTTCTTTCTGTAAAATTCTTGAACTTTCTGTGTTACACCCACCATCAGGTTCCGTACGGTACACAGATAAAAAGAAACATTGAATTTTCTGCGTTATCTAATGCACATAAAGGGAATGCTAGATTTGACAGACAATACTGGGATATATCGTGTAAATTTATGCTCGATATCGCCTAAATCGCGTCTATTGTATGAAAGAATTCCAAAAGTTGCAAACAATATCGTAGTTTACGCTTGCTTTTGTTAAAAATTAAACGCGAGGAAATTCTATGCGCCTGTTAAAATTCATTATTTTTTTCTGTGTATCCTCAGATTCGCTTGCCGTGACGGTTCTCCATCTTCTCTTAAAATCATCGGTACCATTTGCTTTCTTCTTAGTTTCGAAGAGTTTCCGCTTAACTAGAGCCCAGTACTTCTCTACTGGGCGGAGTTCTGGACAGTTTTGTGGATAGGCTGTTGCACGTATTTGACCTAATGTACCTTATACCATTCCAGGACGGATGTCACATAGTAAATAACAAGAGGCCAAAACAGAGCTGGAAAGTCGTGACTTTTGCAGACATTCTTTCTCGTTCTTATAGCTTCTTGTCGGTAGAGACAAAACTTTTAAATTTTCGACCACAACTACATATGGCCTGCCAAATCAAATACTTCTTCGGGAATTTGGACACCTTCTTTATGCCGAAATGCTCTAGTGGTGAATTCGCCTATGCATCACCAATCGTAGTAACCCTGTTTACAGGGAACAATTGAGAGGGGTATCTGTTGATTTGTAGCAGTCATGGCAAAACAGCGCAACTACGCTTGATGGTTTGTTCGTACTGCCAGCTCCACCACGGAGTGAAGAAGTTTGCACATAAAAACAATAAGAAAAATGTCTTAATAATTGCTTGTTACTGGATACGATACCCTCACCCGGAGAATGTGAGATTTTTGCATTGCAATCACTAGGAGAAATGTTGGCTTCGACAATGTTGACTATTCTCAGCAACCAATTTTCAAACCTTCTAATTCCATATGTTCTTCCATCAATGCTAAATCGTCAGATGTATGCACAACGTTGCCGAAAAATAAGGTGGACTCTGCTACATCTAGAATTTAGGTATACCCTTCTATGCACAATATTGCTTTATGAGCAACAAAGTCGGGAATTCTGCCAAAGCAAGCAATTCTCAGAAGAGCCGGGAATAAGGCCTGCTGCTTTAATGACCAGTCTTGCTATGAGATCGACGCGTTCGTGACCGAATGAACAAATCTCCCACAGTCGCAACACCACCGACCAACAACTCGCCTTGCTCGACTTCACTTCCCATTCCCCAACTCCAGCGCAAGTTTGCCAACCGTCTATGTTTTCAAAACACCCCCACCCAAAAAATTGCAAAGTGTCATCCTTGGAAGGCCGCTTTCCGAAACGACCGCGTCGACTCTTCCACATAATCCTCTCATATTTATAAGAAGCTTGGTTAATTAAATTTTCATTTAGCTCCCCACCAAATTCTGACGGTTTTTTTTTTTTTGTTTTTTTGTCGACCGCCAAGAGGTAACCAACAGTCAGACAAAAAGCAGCCGGTCGGGAACGTGCTGTAATCGTGCCACAGGGTTGTCGCTGAGTTTTCCTCCTGATTCTGAGGCTGTAGTGGAATGTGAGAATGACTGGCGGCGCGGAGAGTGAGTGGTGAGGGACATGTAATGGAATTTTTTTGTACTGTGCTGTGAATGTCAAGGCTCGGAACCTGACTGAATGGGCGCATTTTTAAAAACGTGTGTGTGGCCACCACAGTTCATAGGCGGATTGTAAATTTGGCTTATTTATGATGTGTACTTCCGGGTGTACGCCGTTTAAAGTGCCTGAGTGGTGAATAAATTATTTCGGGCTTTTGTGAGCAAGTAGAATCCCGGATAACATAAAGTAAGAGTAATTGGTAATGTTACGCTTTTGTGTTAAAACGGGATTCAATTGTGGAAATGGATTATTGACGCAGACTACGTCATACGGCAAGCGGTCGGGTGTCAAATGAAAAACTATTGTGGTCAGCGACCGTCACGAAACATCGATTACAAATTCAGCGTTTATAATTAAATTAATGCGCGATAGATTTTCAAAATGTTTACCAATCCGTTGGAAACTTTTCCCTTGTATCAATCAACACCAATTTATAATTAAAATCAACAAATGTAAACCTATTGTATATAACGCAAAATAACAAGTGGTATCTAATTGTTTCGTTTTCAGGCTAAATTTACTAAATGCATGATACTTTCTAACACAGATTTCAAGTGTGAAACCGTGACGGTCTCATATGTACAACAGTGAACGATACATAACGGTTACATCTTCTCAGATTTTCTCGGAAGTAGTTTCATCATGCATTCCGCTTTCGAACAAGCGACACGTACGGTCAGCTGTTTTCGCTCTCTCGTAACAAAAGTGTTTTCCCCGTTATCCCCCTCGCCTGCTTTCTCGCGATTGTTTATCTTCCGTTCTGGTGGCAAACCAGAAAAAAGCGCTACAAAGTTTTGAAACTTTTTCCGCTTAACCTATATCCTTGGAAATGGGTCGTAAACATCTACCCACAGTGACATCCGCTCCGGAATCCTTATCGCAACGGGCAGCTCAAGCGGCTGTGCCATTATGACGCTGGTCCATTGAATCTAACGCTCGGCTACTACCGAAGTCAATTCGCCGTGCTCC
>JASCZW010014441.1:0-22931 GCA_034211315.2 Aedes japonicus
TCACGATATTGCTGCTGACTGATCCGAATGAGTTCATCTTCCAAATCATAGTCGATTCTCATTACTAGAAAACCGATGTCAGTCACTTCAAATTCCCGCGATTGTACCTTCTTCACCAATTTAGCGATCTTCAGTGATCCCACTAAAGATTGAACTCGAAAGAAAATGTAACACTATCTGTTGTGTATAACTTTTTATTGCATGGGTAAAAATTGATGACATTTTGTTGAAAATTAGTTTAGAGTGTTTAATGTTTACATGTGCAAAATATCCCCACAATCTGTCAAGTGTTTATCGAGATGGCTTCTAAGCAAGAAATGCTTGGACAAAAAAAAATGTTCGCGGTCGTGGAAAGTCCAGGGCAGCCCCACAGGTGAATCGTGAAACAATTGGGAATCGACAATTTGACCGTGTCCCGTGTGGTAAAATCGGTCAAAGAGACCCAAACGACGCCGTAAACGCAAGGAATGTGAGGGATTACTTCGAGCGCAATCTCAACCGTTCGATTCGGGACGTGGCCAAGAAGGTCAATTCTTCCGTCTAGTTCGTCCAGCAGACAATGAAGCGGGCCGGACTTCATGTCTTCAAGGTAAAGAAGGCGCCTAGCCGAACCGATAAACAGAATACGGTGGCCAAATCCCGCGCCAGGAAGCTGTAGCGCGAGTGGTTGGTTCAGTTGAAATGCATCGTAATGAACGACGAGACGTGCATTAAAGTGGACGCCAAGCAGATACCCGGCCTGGAGTTTTTCGTTTGCAAGTCCCGCCTGGAGGTTCCGGAAGAGTTCCTGAAGAAGGAGAAATCGACAAATTTGCCAAGAATCATTTAATGGGCAGAAGAATGCTTCCAGAAGCGCCTGCTGTCCTTCCACCGCTTTCACGAAGCTGGTACTCTTTCTATCCGGATCTGGCATCTGGTACGAAACCAACGATGTTGTTTTTGTGCGAAGAAGGCAAATCCGTCGAAGTCGTTAGAACTTCCCAATAGAAAAATTCTAGGCGATTATGAAACGGAAACTCCGGAAAACAGGGAAGGTCTTTAAAAACAACAAGCATTTGAAGAAAGAATGGATGAAAGTGTGGAAGAAAGATGGCGCAAGTGTTTGATGGGTAGCGTTAAGTCCGAGGTGCGGGCATTTAGCCTACTAGAGGAGGTTAAATTCGATGTGAATCATCCCTGTGATAATGCCTCCTCGCTCGTGACTCGCACCGTCATCAGTCGGAGCGCCCTATTCAGCTTTTCATGGTCTCCAAGGGTTTCCAGAGCCTCCAAGCAGGAAATCCATACCGATGACGAGACACTAGCTAAAAACATCTCATACTGTTTCTCGGTTTGCCGGATCTTTTGCAGGCATTGTCGACGTAGCTGTTGAAGTTCAACCGATCATCGGTCTAGACTCCCAGGAGCTCCAGTGCACGCTTTGATGCAATCACATTCCTCACGACGTCAATCTCCATCCGTTGGACCGCTTTGCAGTTGCAAACGAATAGCACCTTCGTTTTGTGGAGGGCTATCTACCTACAACTTGACTCCGTTCATCCAGCTTTCGATTGTTTCTATTGCTTTTCAGTCACTTCTTCTAATATCTCGCCCATCACCGTTATTGACGCGTCTTCCGCGATCTTCCCCTTCCTGTGCAACCGCAGTTTCAAGACTATCATAAATCCCGTTCCAAAGTGTTGTACCAACAATGGAGCCTTGAGGCACGCCCTCTGCTACTCACATTTCTTTTGCGCTTCGTTAGTTTCGTAAACCAAGGTTCTGTTCTGGAAGTAGCTTTACTTTGGATTTTCTGGGATCTTGCATAGCTAGTAGGGAACCTGCATTTTGCGCAACGCTGTTGCAATGTCCGCTAGCGCGTTATTCACGTCTATTGGGATCACGGTGCAGTATCTGTTCTGTTTTGACGCCTTCTCATCACTCTCGAGCACTGTCCGAATCGCATCCACCGTTGAAACGCTATTTTGAAATCTGAACTGTATCTTCCCGTGTACGCTCTCCGTAAATGTTGACAGCCTGTTGAGGATGGTGCAGGAGTTTCCCAAGCGTATCCAGCTAGCATATGGCCATAAACGATACCGGATTGCATGACTTTGTCAGCACTACTAGCTTATGGATCTCCAACATTTCTGAAAGGTTGACTTCATCCAGGCATCTGCAGCACCGATCTGAACATATTCGGATATGCCTGGATCGCAGCTCTCAGTGCCACGTTTGGTTTCCCATCTGGACCCAGGGTATTCCTTACTTTCAGATGCTTCACCGCTTCAACAAGCTTGTCGTTAGACACTTGTGGATCCGCGACTATAGTTGCTTCATCTTCGCCGTACAGTGTGGTGGCCACATCGTCGGATCATGCTTCGGGAAAAGACCCTTCACGATTATCTTCCGCTTGTTTGGGCACATTTCAGCTGATGGCGGTGAGCCCTTAATCTTCCCCATGAAGACTCGGCATGACAGTTCACTATATCACAAAAAATTGCGATTGGTTGAGCTGATTGGAGATAATGAAATCATTGGGTATAGAAGCAAGTCCGTCCCGGTTGGTGCTAAATCAATGAGCTTGGACATCAATAGAAGCATAAAGTTACCAGAAGGTACGAAATGCAGCTACGGACTTTTGTTTTTAGCAGATCCCTCCACCGTAGTTTTGGATGGATGAGCGTGGATTGTTCGTTAGAAGCTTTTACTTGATTGATGCGGATATTAGTTACAGTAGTGAGGTGGTTTGTGGAGTGCGGTTGTAAAAATTTAAAGTTTACGAAAGAAAGAGTTTACTTCGTGCATCGGCTGCAAACGGTTGAGTCGATGCTTTGTTGTGAACTGTTTTGTTGTCCGACGTGGGGCGTTTCGTATTGTTTCGGTAGTCTTTTGTTCGGCGGCGCGAGTTCACAAACGCTACTAGCATTAGAAACCTCTTTCCCGTGAGCTTTGTAGGGATGCAGAGGTAAACACGGCGCCTAAACAGCAAAGGTTACACAAGCATTCTTTTCTTATTCCCACCAAAATACAAGGACGTGACCGTGAACGTCTACGCTGAGAATGGTGGGTTACTACAGCCCTATTCAGTTGATTCATTTGATTGATTCTGATCAATTATGGAATAGCAAGCATTAGTCAGTAAAGCTAACGTTTGCATTTTAAAATATGCCTTTTTTTGCCTAATTGCTTTTGATAAGTTATGGAAGGCAATTAGTTAAGCTTTCTTGCAAACAAATTCTACGCTCCTCTCAGTGGCCCTCCGGCAGTTAACCGGAAAATTCACCATGGTGGACAAAAACATGCGTGCAGGCATGTTTTTCATCTCTTTCTTCGTTTTACTTATCAATTCCTCCTCGGTTTTCGCGACAACATTGTTGGAGTAGATCTTACGCTTCAGGTTGGCCCAGAAATTCTCGATAGGACGCAGCTAGGGGACGTTGGGCGGGTTCGCCGACTTGGATACCACATAGGTATTGCGCCGCTCCATCTCCTCCAACGATCGCTTCGAGTAGTGGGCCGACGCCAGATTCGACCAGAACACCGCGTCTTCGCCCTTATGGTATTTCTTGATGAACGACGCAACTTCCGGTAGGCATTTCGTACTATAAATTTACTCGTTCACGGCCAGTCCGGAGCGAAAGAAGACCGGCTTTGACCTTTTCTTCTCGCTGATTGTCAGCCACAGCAGCACCTTCTTGGGGAACATGGTGTGTGAAATGAACTTCACCTCGGAGCTCACTTCCTTCGTGGGGGAAGTAAAATACGAAGTGCACTGCCAGTTGTTGCCATCCAGGGTGAGATAGGTCTCGTCGTCCATCACCACCGCTACGTGGCCACGTCGCGATTCGCCGGGAAAATCGTGTTGACCATCTTATTCAGCCGCTGCCGCTGCGTCATTGCCTGCAGCTTCAAAACCAGTGGAAGCGACTTCCGCTTTCTGACATGTATGTTTATGTTTGCCAGGTACTTTTTCACTGTTTGACCGGTTGAACCGACCTCCCGGCCAAGCGCACTCAGCGATGTAGCCACTTTTCCCTCGGTCTTCCTTTTCAGCATCCTTTGGAGCTTCTTGTCGATCAGGGTTCGATGCTTTGATTGTTGTCTAATAGTGGCAAGATGTTGTAGATGCCGGAACGGGCGTATCCGGCGTCCAGAAAGTGCCGCACGATGTCCGTTTTTGACGCGGCGGGGTGCCGTTCTTTTAACGCGCACACTTCTGAACGGAGTTGCTTCACTGTTTTTGACATCACGGTTAGAGTTCGACTGATAGAGCTGTCAAATTTTGTCTGCTGACTCGTGGGTTGCTATGATTGATGCTGCAAGGGTAGTTTTGTCAGTGCGGGTGAAGGTCAACCCGCAGACAGACGTTCACGCTCAAACAAAAGAATTCAAATTTGTTGTGTTAAATTCCATCATGCACAGAAGCGCCGCCTAGTCAACTAATTGCTACATTATATATGACAGTTTTACTGGCAACCCATGTTCCCCTTACCAATGAAAACAAATATGTGGCGCCATATGTAAGCTTATTGCTACTTGATATCTTAAGGAAAGCAATGCTTTTACATTGGTAAATCAGATGAAGTCGAACGTCTGTCTGTCAATGAAAAATCGGCAATTTTTGTCCATTTTTTTCATGCAAACGTTATATTGAATTATTATCATACCTATCAGTTTTTTGAAGCTTTCGTTATCCAATTTAACCTTCAGTTCTTCCACATTCTACGCCGTTTTCTTACGAAATCAATACAATGCTTTTAATTCCTTTTTTTTATTATTATACACAATGACAACATAAATTATTGCTCACGATAACACATGTTTCATTGCTGGGGAACGAGGATCGTGTTACGATAATATACATTTCATTTTTAAGTTTAAAATACTGATATAATTGGGTTCCCAAAATTTGTTTCACGCGAGCATACCGGGTTTCCATTTCTTCTCCATTGTTTTGTAATCCAGCTCTGAATAAAAGTTCCCAAGTAACATTGCCAAAACGATCCAGCTTTATTAAGTTTTACTAAAGTTTTATGAAAGCCACTAGAAATCAATTATTATGGCAGCAAGAGATGCCAATAGGTTTCCAATTTTAGTCAGGTTTATAAGAACCTACACGGCTTCTTTACAACGATCTTGAAACCTTGACTTCTAAAATTCCTTTTACACCTTTCAAAGGTTTTATTTTGACTTTATAAACTCATAAAATGCTGTTTTGAAATGCCGTTTTAGGACTCATTCGTATAATCTTATTATGGTCAGTTGAAAAAGCATTTTAAAACCATTTTGTCTCCAGTAAATGCATTAAACAGCTAATTGGCGTTGAGGAAAGCTACCAAGCGACCAGATAGTTTTGTAGTAGCCATTGCTAAGATAAATTGGCTTTTTGGCAAAACTGTGATTTCTTGCAATCGCCATATTGAAATATATGAAATAATTGAAATGTGGAAAAAAAATACACCAAATTTTAACTGTAATACAATTGAACTGTATATCTGAGACAAATTTCGGTATTCGTTTAGATAACCTTATTGAATTCCATCAATTTTCAGAAGTTTCTTGATTAATTTATCGAATATATTTTTTTCAAATTTGTTTTTGTTGTTGTAAACTCGCATAATTTCCGAGGCGCATTAATTTTCAGCTTTTATCGTGCCAATATTCACCATAAAATTAAATGCGCATATGATTTTGAGCATGATACGCTATAAAAAAACTCAATTTGTTTCATACATTTTGCTATCAAACATAATTTCCCGCAACACTTGAGCTTTTTTCTTAGCCATTATTTACTGTTGAATGAATCAGAAGAGCAGAGAATCGAACAAAGCAGAAAAAAAACAACCACAATATCGCCGTGAAGTTTGACAGCTGTGGCCATTCGGCCCTATACTGATTTTGATGGCGGCCAATAGGTTTTATGATGATTCTCAAGTGGTCATAACATCTTTCACTAGAATATTTTCAAATCTTTATGGTCTTGGAAAGATTTTATTAATTTGTTTTCACAACCGTCTATAGAGTTGGCCACTTTGTACACGTTTCGGCTTTAAAGATGCATAGAGGAGGTTTTGGGGGACAAAACAGTTTTGAATGTAGTTTCATCAACAAAGCCAGGAGGAGTGCTATACGGCTGGAATAGAACTGAAATTGTTACTTGGGTTGTGCTGTATTTTGGAATTTTTCTTAGAAGTGGCCCATATATGCAGTTCATTTGCCGTCGTTATGAGATGGCCTTGTACCCTTGATTTTGCTGCATTGCGTTTCAATTCTCCTTCCAACGCGTCACATGGACCTTTTCCATGAAATATTGCGAAAAAATTCCATTAAAACCAACCAAAAACAAAATGGTGTAGCTATAAGGTTTGTGAATTTTAAAACTGAGGGATCATCCTTACGATATATAGCAAAAGGATTGGTAGTGCATTGTGTATTTGTCCAATGAAATCTTTGAACTGCTTCTTGTACAATTAAAGAAAAAAAATCAGAAAAATCACAAAAAGGTATATAAGCAGTAGGCTTGAAATTGTTTTTTAGGTATTTTAAATAACTTCCTTGCTGTTCGGCAATGAAGTTCTGCGGTGATAAATCATAAATTTTCTCTAAAAATGTATCTACAAATTCTCATATTTCCATTTCCACCAAATCATTATAGCAACGATCTGTTCGGCGCCACTAATTGAATTGACGGGATTCAACATGATTTTCACTAAGAAGAGAAATAAGGTCTTTCTTATTGTTTCCAAAAATTTGCAGCCTGATAACGTGAATAGCATATGTATATCGGTTCAAGAAAATAGAATAAGAGGGGGAAAGTTGAGTATTTCCAAAAATGAGAGCACGTGGTTTATGGACATCACTTAGCTCTCAAAAAGTTAAATAAATTTATAAAAATATCTTCGGATTGATGGGGACGCATGGTTGGTAAGTTCTTCCAAGTAACGTAAACGTGAAGGAGGAAAGTCAGCAAAACCTAAAAACTTAGCATTTAAAAAAATATTTTTTAAAAACTAAAGTACATACATCGTCAACTTTCTTTTATATATGTTATGTAGAAATATCCAATCTTTCAAGAAAATTTATAGGAGGCTCGTTGGTCCCGATACCATGAAAACCTTAAAAAACTATAAAAATCCATGTTTACACAATCAATCGTAAAGGAAGTAAAAGAGATGTTTTTTTTCCATTTTTTCTTAAAAGAATGTTTATTTACCTTTCATTTGCGTTTGTTATTGATAAAAGCGGTTCAGAAGTTCAGATTTTTTTGAAAAAAATCAATTTTTTTACCACTTTAATGCGGAAATGGCCACCCTAATGAAATTTAAAAAATATACGGATATTTTTCGATAAAGAAAAAAAATACCAAATATTATGAGATTCTGAGAGGTCGTTTATCTTTTTTCGATGGAATTGCTGTACCAATACATCAATTTGTATACCCATACCTGTTAATCATATTAAGTTATTTTCCATTCTCATTGAATCAATAATCTCAGCACGATTTGGAGTCGTCTTTGCATTCGAAAAGTGTTTATTTTAAGAGCCTGGCGCAACGTGACAAGCATCAAACGCTCAATTTGTTTTTCGACATTTCAGCATGACATTTATATTAAGGTTGAACTTATGAACTTCAGCTACTATATTTATAAAGGACTGGCGTGCGCTTATTAGCAGTATGGGATTATAATTAGATGCTTTGTTTAGTGGTATTATGATTAGATAAGCCATTTATTTCTGAAATTATCAAGCAGAGCTCTTCGATCATTTCAGTTGCTGTTTTTAAAGTGTGAGAAGAGCAGTATAAATAATTTTTAGCATGTCTTATACAGGGTGCGGCAGAAAATATTGCGAAAATTTGTTCTACTTCTTTCAAATCCCAATTTCAACTAATTCAAGCAATAATATCAACATTTTCGAGTGTAGTTATTCTATGTGTCCTCCATTTTTATTAATAACACCCTCGATCCGACGCTGGAAGCCAGACCATGCCTTTCGGACATAGTCTTCCGACATTGACTGTCGTGTGCGTGTTATGGTTGACTTTAGGGTTTTCACACAGGGGTGTGATATTTTGCAGGCTCGTGCTTCAACATATGCCCAAATCGAATAATCCAACGGATTAAGATCAGGACTGCTAGGGGGCCACAAATCCTTCGGCCAAAACTTTATGTTATCGTTCAACCATTGTTTGGTTCGATTGGACGTGTGACACGGCGCTCCATCCTGCTGTAGGACAACGTTTTGGTCCTCGGAGAAGCTGACCTTGACCCAGGGAAACACTTGGTCCTTTAAAACACCGATATACACGTCGGTATTGATTTTAACTCCAGCATCAATGAAAACAAACATCATGACACCAGCCGGATGCTTGGTTTGAAATTTGAATTTCACTTTTTCCGGAAAGTTCTCTATTTTCTGCGGGGAAATGAACCGGTCCGTGCGGCTGTTGGCCACATCATCGATGCTGAAAAGCTTTTCGTCCGAGAACAGGATTATCATTTTTTCCTGCTTCAACAAGGAAAGAAATCTCTTGGAACGAGTCACTCGTAGTTTCTTGACCCGGTCCGTAATCAAGTGGCGTTTCGCTCTGGCTCTGAAAAATGCATTTCAGGTCTTTTTTGATGATTCTCCGCATGGATTTCTCTGAAATATTGGCTTCCTTTGCAAGTTCTCTTGCAAACGAACTGGGTTCGGCGTGCGTGCAAAGCGTGGACGTCCACTTCCTGGCTTCCGCTGGTTAGGAGCAGGGACCTACCACCTTAACAATCTTTTTCGGCTTCTTCTGGGCGAGCAACAAACTGATGATCACTTCTTTCGCGAACATTTTGTCGAATTTGCAATAAAAAAAAAATAGAATGTTTGGATGCAGCACTTGACAGTAAACATAAACAAATACACTTTCGACAGAAATGAGTTACTAGCTACACGAATCAACCCAATACTCAAGTTTGAACATTTTCGCATTATTTTCTGCCGCACCCTGTAAAATAATATCACTGATTGAACATTTATCTTTGATATTGGGAATGATATAGGGTAAGGGGATGTAATGTTAGCCTAGCTTGTTCGTTCGGCCTTTGCTCCAAATATGTCATTAATTCAGCGCTAATCAATAGAATTATGTTCCTATCAAGATGACTTAGTTAATTTGAAGCAATTCAGACATTATTAATCAATTTACTGTTGTTTACTTCCGTGTAATTAACGATTTTCTCAGCTTCTTAGACATCACATCATAGATTTCACTGTCTAAGATGAACAGATTATCTCCATGCTCTTCGAATGATCTAAATTTGGCTAAATCGGACCGATAAACCGAGTAATGCAGCCCAAATGTACAGAAAATAGTCACACGTTACAAACTAACTGTTCACATAGATAAAACAACAATGATTTAACAATAAGACCGTGGACCCAATGTTACACACTTAGATTTTTTTACAGAAATCCGTAAAGTTTTACCGAATTCTCAACAGTTGATCGTTCGGTAATCCGATTTTATGAATTTCGGTGAAATTTTACAGATATCTGTAAAAAATTACCGGATTTCGGTAAAGTATTACAGAAATCCGTAAAATCGCATTGCCGAACGTTCAGCTGTTGAGAATTTGGTAAAACTTTACAGATTTCCGTAAAAAAATCTGAGTGTGTAGGGAGACATTTTTTTCTTTGTTCCCAACTATGGCCTATTGTCTGGATAACTTAGTTATAATGTTGTTATTGGTAAAATTTTCAACCTTTACAGAGTGAAATACTATATTTTTATTATCAAAGGGTCAGTAAATCATTTGTTAAAATCTCTTAAGTATTTCAAAGCAGTTAAATTAGCTTATAAAAGCATATGAGTCTTATACGAATAACAAGTTAAAGTGAGGTAGAACATCATAGTAACTAAAACTGAAATTGATAATATGACAATTTTTCAAACTGTTTGGATTGGTCATTATCGTCGATTTTCTTATCTTTTTATCACAAATTACTTTGCTCAGACAGCTAGAAAAGCGATTATTAACGAGCGTCATATACGAAGTTTAACATCACTTTTGAGCTACCTGCACGTTAATATAAGATTACCGAAAATAAGGTTTCAATTTTACCGAAAATTAGGTTTTGGTATTTTGTAGAAGGAAATGTTCGCTCATCACCATGAGGCACCAAGAGTGAAGAATGAAAGATATGAAGAGAAAGTGTTGAAAGTTCTGTCAGTGTCCGGCAGGTTGGAAATCGAACAGATGTTTGAAAAATTGAGCGAAAGGGCATTGGTCCAGTGGTACTCGAACCATGGACGTCATCTTTTGCCTAACATCCCACTGCGGGGTAGGTCGAGGCACGGACAAGTTCGCCCCCTCAACAGGCAAAAGATGACGTATGGTGAGCGCTCATGTACCACTGATGGCTTTGTGATAGTTATTCTAGCGATATACTGTGTGCACTTCGTTTTGATGCGCACATGGGAGAGTTTCTTTGCAGTATACGTCATTACTTGGAAAGTGGAACATCTTTACTAACACTGACACTTATAAAAAAATAAAAAAATAAAAACTTAAACACTTTTTAAAATTATTGCTGGTTGATTCTGGTGTATTTTTGCAAACAAAGAGGGGAAGTAAGATTCACGTAAATTTCTCAAAACTCTCTGCACTCAATGTGTAAAAGTAGTGTAAAGGTTGAACGTAGCATCACAATCATGTTAGGGAAATGTTATTCCTGGTATTGGTGGCCCTATTTTGCGTGAAAGTGCAAAGGTTTTCAAGAATTCAACGTTTGAATCCTACTTCACCTCTTTGTTTACACAATTAGATGCGCCTGTTTGAAAAAGTATCTGAGAATTTCTTTAAATTCGACTAGAAAAAAAAAACTTTTGACAGATCGGCGTTCTAAAAACTTTTTACACAGTTTTGATAGGGAGAATTTAACAAAGAGAGATTCTCTCTTGTATCGCTCTCTTTCATATATTACAGCGCCATTTAAAAACATTCGAGGAATTCTTTAGCACAAATCGAAACACAACAGTGCTTGCTTTACTAGTAGTAGAATGAAAAACGTCAAGGTGATTGGAATATTGATGAAAGAGAATGTAATCAAAGCATGTTAGATTCACCCTAATGAAAAGTGTGCCTAGATTTCGTCTGCGACATACCGACTTCTTCAGTGTCTCGAATGAAAATACATGCTTCAATAGAAATGACTACAATGTTTATTTTTTTCTACCCTTTCCAAAAAACAGTGGCCTCAAGTTCAACTCCACGGTCAAGTGGCTCACCATCGTCATCGGAACGATCGGAACCCTTGGTGCCGGGCTCATGCACTACAAACGCTCGTCCAAGACCGTAAATGTCACCCCGGTGGAAGCCATCAATGGCAAGGATGGTGGCAAATCGAACGGAAGTGAGCCGTCGGCTCCGGTGGATTTGGTCAGCATCAACAATAGCAGGAACTTGCCGGCCGTTATCGATGGCTTAGACAAACCTACGAAGGAGCGTTACTAATCAAGATTAGAAAAAATATTATCCGTGTTAATTATAAGTGAATTTCTGCATTGTTTAAAATCACTTAAATCTTAATTCTCGAATAAAAGTGAAAAGTTATTAACTATTCAAGCGAGCCGCGTTTCTTGTGCCCTATATAGCGTCCTAAGAAATTAACGGGAAAAAATGTCACCCGTGGGAAAATATCTTCATCGCAGCATTATGTTATTGTAACACTAAACCGGGTGGTGCCGCTGCAGTTCGTCCCCCACCCGACTCGAAAGCGATCGGTGTCAAAGGTAATTATAGGCATGACAAATTGTTTTCGATTCGCGAGGATGGGGCAGCTTGGGCGGTCCGTTACGTGTAAGATTTCACTGCAGGGCAGGCGATGAAAGTGCATTTTTGAGTATCTGAGGTCCGCCAGAAACTTGCGAACGATGCGGTTGTCGCGAAAAGTGTGTTCCTGGGGGGTGTGGTTTGGTTGTTTGTTACTTTGTTCTCATTGGGATGAGGTAGGTCCCTCCCTGCAGTTGGAGGGTTGAACTTGAAAACACCGGGACACTTCAGCGTTGTTTCGACAGGTTAGGGAATGATTCGGTTCAATATGCAAAGTCAGTTTCTTTTGGGAAGTCAGATCGAATGAATGTTAAAATATCGGTTCGGTTGGAAAGTGCTGAAAGGTGCTGACTATGTGGAAATTGAAGAAAAGTTCAAGGAAAGCAATAATGAAACTTTTGGAAATCTAGTTCTTTTCTGCGCGATTTACATGAAGTAGACTTTTTTTTTACTAACGCAAGTTCTGTTAAGTGATCGTAGTTTAAAAATAATTTTATTTTCTGTCTGAGAAAAAAAACGCATTATAAGAAGATGAACGAGTTAAGGAAAAAACTCGAACAGATCAACTTCGACGGTGTCAATTTCAAAAAGATAACGATCATAAGTGCCTGTACATTGGTCGGTGGATTGCTGTTCAGCCTCGTGCTTTTTCCCTCGCTGATCAAGTCCATGATCCGGCAGGTGAGTTGGATCGTGAACGTTTCAAAACTTTCACAGCATTTAATATTGTTATCGTCATTTGGTATTACTTCTGAAATTTCCGGAAATCAGATTCAAGAGCGTCTTTTGAAAAAAAAAATCAAAATACCGCAATAGTGCGAAAAGTCTAACAAATGCACAAATTTGAAACAATGCTAAGCAATACAAAAGTTCAAAGTACTAAAAATACTAAGTTTCACTAAGTTCAGATAAAGTTTTAAACCTCGAGATAAGCAGAGATCAGAGGACTTGAATGTATCAGAGAATTAGAAAAATAAGCACTTCAAAGCGACAAAAGAACCTCAAAGAAGAACTACATAAAAATCATATTTTTTTGTAAAAAAAAGGAAGAATACATTAGTAAAATTCCTAAGACATAAAGAAATGGTTAAAAAAAACATTAAGAATTCATAGAATTTTTAAATTGAAACACATTTTCAAACACGCAGAGAGCTTCAGTAAGGTTTGAGAAATTTAAAAAGAAAGGCTGAAGAACTCCAGCAAAGTTGGCAGACTCAATGAAGACCATCCAGAGAGTCCGATAAGCCAGAAGTTCAACGTAGGACAAATTCTTTTTTCCAAACTATACTAAAATTTTCTCAAGGAACAAAGTATAGGAAAGGCTTGTAAGATGGAACACGATCCGTGTTTTGCTCGTAACATGAATAATTTTTATTTTTTCGCGGATTCAAAGACATCTTTCGAAAGAAGAACTAATAGGCTCCAACTTTGCCTAATGAACTGATTATTTATAGTCATAAAAAAAAGTTATGGCCTATTTTCGAAATCCATCGAAAATTCGAATTTCAAAAAATGGCTTGTAAGATGGAACACTATCTGTTTTTGGCTCGTAACATGCATAATTTTTATTTTTTCTATAATCTTTGGAAAGAGGAACTAAAAACCTCCAAGTTTGCCCACGGAACTGATTATTTATAGACATAAAAAAAATATGGCCTATTTTCGAAATTTATAGAAAATTGCAATTTCAAATAATGTATTGTTGTATTTCAATTTGTTGTTGATTCCATGGCATTTCCAAGCATAAATAACATCATTCATTTGTTTTAAAACGAAAAAAAAATGTGTTCAATTCAAGGGTAAGTCGCTGAGAACAGTGTGCCAGCCACGACGTCTTACACACTAGACGAACATGTTTCCTTATAGCGGCACTTCGATTTTCAATCCATTCAATCGACACTCAGGCACATTTTTGACAGTTGAGCTTGTAGAAATATGAAACCAACAACCTTGCCAATATGCATTGCCTGGTTGCCAGGCTCAGCAGAAAATAATAATTTGGGCTGTCAACACATCGGCACCTTCGGCACATTAAGGGAACTCCCAGAACATTGCAAAGCTTGTTGACACACTCAAAAAAAAAAAATAGCACAGGAAAAATTGTGCTGAGCGATCCACCCCTTGCACAGTGGGGAAAATGGGACCCAAAATCACAACTAATTAAAGGCCGCTGGATAAGTGCCCTGTAAATCAGATTATCTTATGTAAAAAAAATGCGAGGAATCGAATGGTGATGGTTGCATCTTGGGCAGGCCCCGGGAAGTGGCTCATTTTGCCCGATTTTCCCCTTATTTCAGAAGAAAAATTGAATAATCACACATTTATCATATTAGCTCTGTTAATATTGCATCCGTTTGTGCTGTACTATTGTGGAAATGTTTGGAGAATCCAATGGAGGTAATATTGTCTTGTAAAAACGTCAGGAACTGTCCATTTTGCCTGATATTCCCCACATGCTGAAAGTACTAGATATGCCATGTGGTTTTGGAAATTTGGGCGAATTAGAATGTATAAACATGCAATACACTATTGTGGAACTGTCCGGGGAACTGAATGGAGAGTATGTCGTCTTGTGTAAACATCAGTTATTGACCATTTCGCCCGCTTTTCCTTACATACTGGAAGAATCCATAGATAAAAAGCGATTTTTGGATTTGCTGCGCATTAGAATCAAATCAAATGCACTGCAATATTATGAAAATGTCTGGAAAATCGAATGAAGCGGAATGAAATGGCCCTTTTTCAAAATTAAGGGAAAATCGGGCAAAATGAGCCACTTACCGGGGCCTGCCCAAGATGCAACCATCACCATTCGATTCCTCGCATTTTTTACATAAGATAATCTGTTTTACAGGGCACTTATCCAACGGCCTTTAATTAGTTGTGATTTTGGGTCCCATTTTCCCCACTGTGCCTTGGTTCAATCTTACAAGCCTAACAGTGTTCCTTATCACAAACATTGCACCATTAACACAAAACATCAAAAAAATTGTTTCACTTTACGATTTGTTGGGAAATGCCTTTGGATCATAAAAATACACCAAAAATTCTAGCCAACGGAAATGTTAACCTTTTGATATCGATGGGAAATTTCCACTAATTAAGCAATGAAAAAATTACTTTTTAATGCTATGCATGTCAAAAGTGGCGGTGTTCCATCTTGCAAGCCGTTCTATCTTACAAGCCTTTCCTCTATCAGTGTTAAAAGAAAATGGATTGTTGATGGTTGAAATTGGATGAACGTGTTTTCATACAATTGAAACCATCGATAGACCATTTTCTTTTGTTTTGCATTTTGTTATGATCATTTGTGTGTGAATACCAAATTTGAACAATTTCCTATGCTCCAAAATCCCAAACACATTTAGCGGAAATAATCGAATACCATCGTATCGAACCATCATGAAAAATAAGCATAACTATGAGTCTTTCCTTTTGGTTATGGGTAAATCACAACCTTACCAGATTTAGTTCGATTAAAACGAGCACCTTCAGGGCCAGCTCCCGCAAATATCACCGTACATGAACCCAATGAATGGTCGAGAACGTTTTTAACATGTCGCTAACCCTTTCTCACAACCACTGTTGTTGGTTCTGGCAGCACTGCCGGGGCGAATACCGATTCGAAGATCGACTGCTGAAATGGCCTCACCTGTCGACTCAACAGGCCTTGCAAATTGCTGGGCTGTCAAGCTGACGGACAGAGCATTAAGACGTCACCGGAACAAAAACTTGCTAGAAATCGCCATTGTTAATTCCAACCTCAGCCAACGCGAGTAAGAAAATAGTGCAACTTATTGAAAAGTATTGAAAGTCAGTTAAAGTACAAACATTATTATAACGCCTACCTATTAATTTAGATTTATTATTCCTAAACGTGAATTTATTGAATAAATTATTTGCTACGTTCTGTAAGTACATCAAACAATAGAGATTAAAACAATAACCTAATTGTAACCTACAAAAACCTTTGGGATTGTGTGCAGTCGGCACTACAAGTTACCCTTCATTGATCGTTAAGAAGAAACCGATTTTTGTGAGTAAACTTTAGTTTTAACTACCACCAATTAATAAAAAAAAAACAAAATTTCCAGCTTAAAGCTGCATCGCAGCTAGAAACAAAAAGTACATTCTAGAGTTTGCGGGCTGCTAGAAAGAAGTCGGTCTCTGTAACAACTGTGTTTTACTAACTGTCAAAATGGACGCCCATAGGTGGAAGAAATTAAAAATTGGAAGAAAAAAAATTGTTCAAGTGAAAATTCGCGATAGTGCATTATAATATTAATTGAAACTAACCCTAGTCGTGCATTTCAGTTCCCAACAGGCTACACAATATTTATACTCGTTGCAAGTAAAAACTGGTAAAGACTGTATTCGATAAAATTTGGACACACAAAATAGGTCACCAAAAATTTACCTTGAGCCCGATTCTTTTCATACTTTCTGAAACTAAAGTACTACTAAATGGTTAAGTTTTGACATCATTGGTTTATTGAACCTCTTCTCCCAACCCAAATTCCCGCACCTTTGCCTTGACCCCTTTCATCAAATTTTGGGCAATGATAGGACCGACTTGCTTACCTACTTTTAACCACACTTTCTTTAGTTCAAGTTCATTTTCTATCAGTTTTGGGGTTTTAACGAGCTTTGCCCAACATTTTTCAATTGGGCGAAGTTCCGGAGTGTTTGAAGGGTTGACGTCTTTTGGTACAAAAAAACTACATTATTATCGTCTGAGACGGGCCGGGCATAGTGGCAAGATGCCAAATCCAGCCAAAACAGCGTCGGGCCATCGTGAGATCTCAAGAAGGGCAGAAGCCGTTTTTGGAGGCACTCGTCCTTGTTGATTTGTCCGTTGACGGTCCCAGAGGTGATGAAGGGCTGACTTATTTTGCCACATCTACAGATCGCTTGCCAGACAAGGAATTTTTTGGCGAATTTCGACAGTTTCTTCTTCTGTACACTCTCCAGAACGGCCAACGTAGAGGTGGCGACGTAGTGTTCCTGTCCTGGCATTTGTTTGGTGTCGGCTTTAATGTATGTCTCATCGTCCATCACAATGCAGAACGGTTTTGTGAGCCACTCCCTGTACAGTTTTCTTGCACGAGTTTTGGCCACCGAGTTCTGTTTATCGCTCCGGTTTGGTGCCTTCTGGACCTTGTACACATCTAATCCAGAACGTTTCACTGTATTCTGCACAAAAAAAAACTGAAACTTTCGCCTTTTTCGCAACATCCCTGATGGAAATGTTGGGATAACGCTTAAATTGGTTCAATACCATCCTGGCCTTTTCCGGATTTGATGTGCCACGTTTTTTGCCACTACCATTTTTCCGCTTGGTTGTCTTACGGTCCTTGAACGTTTTGATCACATGAGATACAGTTGAATGTGCGATTCCGAGCTGTTTTCCGATCCATCGATGAGAAGCGTTTGGGTTTTCGAAGTGAGTGCCCAAAATTTGTTGGCACACTATTTCTTCATTCGAAGCCATCACTGAAATTACTCGACCGATTTTCACGAAACTCTTTACACAATTGACACAACACAATGAAATACATTCAGTTAACGTTTTAATAATTTTTACCCACACGCCAAAAAGCTACGAACAATTGCGTGTGTCCAAATTTCATCGAATGCAGTCTTTAATTATTGATATTTTCAAGTATTTTTTATTTTTTAAACAAATCAATGTCCTAGCGCATCAAAATTTTCGAACTTTTATGTTATGAAACACCAATAATCTAAACGTCCCATGAAAATTTATCAACCGCAGGCAAAAAATTCATGCATTTATGTTTACAATATGTATCCTCTTTGGAAAAGAAACATCATATGTATATCGAATTTTTTTTTCTTCAATAGTTTACACTCAACTATATACAAAAAAGTCCCCATTCTCTAAACGAATCCAAAAGTGGAATCTTCGAAACATATTTGTGACGGACTGGAAGTGTCATTAAAGAGGAAAATCATAAAACTACTAAAACATGTGGTAGTTTTATCATAGTTTTAAGCATGTTTTGTATGTCATTACAAGTATGTACCGATAAAACTATCAATTTTTAAGTGAACCTTGGGAAATAGTCTTGAGAACCTCCGGTAGTATGGATCTTTTTGAACTTATGAGGGTTTTATGACTGTTTTATCGATGTTTTGTAGAATATCTAGATTTATGCGTGGTTTTCTCAAATTTGTCTTGAAAACTTTTTCAAGTGTACCGTAGAATTTAATTTGTTACTTGGGCATGGATGCGCAGCTTGGCGGTTAGAAATTTCGACGAGTGCCACCGTGGAAAACAGATTTCCTGTGTGTACTTCAAACAGTCCTTTGAGCCTACGAGTTTTAGCTACTTTTGAGTAATTATTTTGCTATTGACACTTGAAAATTGTTTTGAAAATATAATTACGCACACTGAGATCAAACTTAAAGGTTGTACGGTATCAAATTGCACCACTTTTAAATGGCTGTACTTTTAACCCGTTAGGTATTTTCTATTGAAATCTTGGGTAGAATTAGTTCAATGTGTATTTGTTTACGCTGTGTAAGTGTCACTAGCAGATGTGCAATCGTTGCGAAGATGGAGTCGGAAGAACAGCAGCGGTGCAAAGAAATTTTGCGCACGAACCTCAAAATATCCGGATCTTTTTCATCGCGCCATCAACAGGAAGCTGGAAATGGTACATTCTACGGTGTCTCGTGTTTTAAATCTGCACTACGAACGTTTGACCATCGATCGGAAAGAAAAAAGTGGCAAAAATTGATCTCCATATGGTGTTAAGGATCACAAGCGGGTCGTTCAAGCTTTCAAAAGGAATCCCAACCGCTCAGTTCGAGATGTAGTGAAGAAATTGAATCTAACCAAAACATTCGTGCAAGATGCGAAGAAACGCATACACGTTCAAAGTCCAAAAGGCGCCTAATCGCGATGAACGGCAGAATACGGTAGGTTAAATACGTGCACGGAAGCTCTACACCCAGATGTTGACGAAACCACATTACCTCGTTATGAGTGATGAGACGTATGATGACTTCCGGCTGCTTCCGGGGCTCCAGTTTTTCACTGCTCACCATAAATTCGATGTCCCTGAGGACGTTAGAAAGCAGAAGATGTCAAAGTTTTCCAAAAAACACATGATTTGGCAAGCAATTTGGTCGTGTGGAAAGCGGAGCAACCCATTCGTGACAACTGGAACGGTCAATGGGCAGGTGTACCTAAAGTAATGCCTCCAAAAGCGTCTACTTCCTCTTTCCGGATTCAGCCTCGTGCCATTACTCGAAAAAGGTTTTGGAGTGCTACAAGGCTAAGGAGGTCAATTTCGTGCCGAAGCATCTCAACCCTACGAACGCACCGGAACTGCGGCCAATTGTAAAGTACTGGGCAATCATGAAACAGGCACTTCGGAAGCATCATAAGGAAGTGAAATTGGAGGAAGACATGGAGAAAAAATGGATTGCCACGCAAAAAAAAGTTAGTGCAAATGTTGTACAAGACTTAATGAGTAGTGTAAAGAAGAAGGTTCGTGCATTTGGATATGGAATCGAGATTGAATAAAACAAACATGGGAAAATATTCATAACATGTTTTATTTAACTCCCTGAAAGTTTGAAGGTGATTGATTGAACGGGCGAATTTTGCCGAATATTTGTGTGTGTCGCAAGTTGATTCCGTACATCTTTAGTAAACAAACAAAGATGCAAGGCTCAGCTCAGTATATGGTTGATCAGTTCAGTATGAGGTAGGCTTGGTTGAAGTGGAAATGGAGAAAATAATTGAAATCATTGTAGGAAAATTAGTTTTTCCAGCAATATTAAAGTAAAGTTTATAATAATCTGAGCAGACCCCTTGTCTGAAGATGATAAAATTCAGTAGAAAATTCGAGGGACACCTTTTCATTTCTAAAAGATTTCAAAGTTGTTTTATTTTCTTGATAGTGTACCAGAGTAATCATATCATTAAAGTATCATTCCTTGAATAGATAATATACTTAACTAATAAATTGAGGCACATTTTAATAACTGCCTATTTGAGCAACTTCAGCAACTTCAAGATAATCCCCCCAGATGACGGTAAGTAAACAGTACGAATTCTTAACCCATTGAGCTCAAACTTTGGGAGAAGAGCCAGGACCTGATTAGAAAATGATTGAGTCGAGTGGAGCTTTCAAACCGGCCTGCTGTGGTGGTTATCTTAAGGACCTTCACCTTTTGAAAATAACATCAATTCCTGAACTCCATTTCAGAACATGCAGCTGAAACCGGGTGGTGCCGTGCGAGCCATGTTCGAGAAGGTTCCTTTTCCACTGGACTTCAAAATGTACCTGTTTCATGTTGTCAACCCGGATGATGTCATGAAGGGCGGTAAACCTAGGGTCAGGGAAATTGGACCGTACTTTTTCGAGTGAGTGCTCGTCTAGATAGTTTGATTTTCATCAATCCTTAAACAATCGAAAAACATCTTTTACAGGGAGTGGAAGGAGAAATACGATACCGAAGACAACGACGAGGATGATACGATGACTTTCAACCTTCGGAATAGCTGGATCTTTCGGCCGGACCTGTCGGTCCCGCTAACGGGAAACGAAATCATCACCATGCCGCATCCGCTTATACTGGGTGCATTGTTGATGATTCAGCGCGATCAAGCGGCCATGCTGCCGATGATTTCTAAGGCCCTGGACATCATCATGCACCCGCTGACTACGGGATTTCTGACGACCCGGGTCATGGACTTGCTGTTCGATGGAATACTGATCGACTGCAGTAGCGATGAGTTCGAAGCCGTTGCACTCTGCTCCGGGTTGGAGTCGGAGGGAGCCGTGTCACGGTACAACGAGACTCATTTCAAGTTTTCGATGTTTGGACTGGTAAGTAAGGGGGTTTATTGACGTGTGCGTTACTATTATCTTGTTGATGTTTTTCAGAAAAACGGAACGGATGCTGGACGATTTAAGGTCTATCGTGGAATTAAGAACGTTATGGACATTGGACGCGTTGTGAGCTATAATGATGAAACCGAAATGGACATCTACGAGGGAGATGAGTGTAACAAGTACATCGGGACGGATTCAACCATCTTTCCACCGTTACTGACGAAGAAGGACAAGTTGTGGGCTTGGTCACCAGACATCTGTCAGTCAATTGGGGCTTACTACGCGGGTAAGTCCAGCTACGCAGGGCTACCGATGAGTTTGTACAAGCTGGATTTTGGTGATTTGAGGGTTAGTTTTGAGATAAACATTGATGCAGCTATTTGTGAGAACATTTTCTAATTTCAGCAAGACCCGGAACATCAATGCTTCTGTCGAAATCCACCGGACGGTTGTCCACCGAAAGGAACAATTGACTTGGCGCCCTGCCTTAAGGCACCCATCATCGCTTCGAAGCCTCACTTTTTCGATGCTGATCCTAAACTGCTGGCCGCTATCGACGGATTAACCCCCAACGAAAACGACCACGATGTGTACATTCATTTTCACCTGGTAATGTGGTTTTATCTGAAAGGAACAACATCTGATCATGGTTTCTTCTAGCTGTCCGGAACTCCGGTTTCGGCCGCCAAGCGATTGATGTTCAGCATGGAAATGGAACCGATTCGTGATCATGAACTGCTGGGAAAGTTGCCAAAAGTGATTTTTCCGATGTTTTGGGCGGAAGAAGGCGCCTCGCTCAACAAGACCTGGACCAATCAGTTGAAGTATACTCTGTTTCTGTAAGTGGAAAGCTTAGTAGAGTTGTGAAGCAATAGGACCTAACCTTCATGTATCATTTTCCAGCGGTCTCAGGATCAACTCCACCATCAAGTGGCTCTCCATAGTTTTCGGAACAATTGGAGTTATAGGAGCCGGATTCATGTATTATCTGACTTCGATCGGAGCAGGAAACGTCGTCGCGATAAAACCCGTTCAGGAAAAGAGCGGCAAGCCGAGGGGAAACGGCGTGGCCCCCGTTCCGGCTAGCAATACTGACAACAGCAACAGTAACAGCATCGATAAAAACAGCACCGTCGTTGGACATGTTACGTCTACCGTGATTCCAACCGAAAAGGATGTGGTGAGCGTCAACAATGTCCGAAATTTACCACCCGTCATTGAAAGTTTCGACAAATCATCGACGATCATTAACACCGAGTTTCAAAAGGAACGGTACTGAAGCGGAAGAATCAACTTCTACACTCACTAAATGTCATTCTGATGGGCACCAATTGATATATGATGGGTAACATTTCGTTGGATTGTAGTTGAGCAAAATTCAAATTCGTAGTTCAAAACTGTAAGCAGCAAGTAGGGAGCATCCTTTCAGGGGGGATTTCCGTTGTTTCACATGTTTTGTTGTCTGAACAATATGAATAATCAGGAAAAAGAAAAACTAAACCGGATTTTAATCCTGCCGGCTGGTGGTGGTAGCTTTGTACAATTTTAAATCCTTGTTCTTGTTAGCATTAAAGATTTCGTTCGGTGTTTTTGTTGAATAAAATTTGATTGGCTGTGCATTTTTGTGGCTTTTTCCTGTGAATGGATACATTGTCCTGGATGCACCGCGAACCACTACCGACCGAGTCGAGTCCGACATAGATCTGTGCAACATTTCTATAGAATTTCAAACACCCAATTAGACATTTAATATTCCAAATCTATACCTAATACCTAATCCATGGTTTCACATCTAATTTGGTTAATTCTTCTTGGAGGATTGGAATGGAAAACGTAAAACAACTTTCTTCGATTTTTACTGCGGGGGGATTCAATTGATTTATTGTTATTCTTTGGTGCTCGTCGTGTTGCCATGAGAACATGGCCTTCTGCGAAAGATTCGCTGATTTGCTTTGAAGAAACCATCCGCAATTGCTGTCAGTAATTAAATGCTTAATAAGTAAGATTTCAATATTCAAAACCAGAATCCGAGGTTCATTTATTATTCATCATAATCCATTTTCATTGACATGACAACTGAAAACAGTCAATGATTCGCGAGATTATTTTCAGTAATAACTTCAGTAACAGATTTTATAGTGAGTCGTCGTGGACCGTTGCAGTAACCGGTTACTTTCCGTAGTACAGTGCTCATTAAATGCGTGAAACATACATTTTGGCGGAAACTGATAAGTTATCTATATTATAGCAGTCTTGTATAAACCATGGTTCT
>JASCZW010014442.1:0-22917 GCA_034211315.2 Aedes japonicus
TTTGATGTTTTCCGTCGACTACTTGAAAAATTTTAACTCGTCATCTAGAAAATAGTCGTCGTCGTCTGATTCTAATAGTGAAGCGTCAACGTCATCCGTTTTGGTATCTTTTTCCGTTTCATCGGTAGTCTGATTATTGTTAATTTGTTGTCTCTTGACTGAACTGTGCGCATTGGACACATCTCCGTCATTTGTTTGTTTTGAAACTCTCCATTTATCTGAGTTTTGATGATTCCTATTGAGAGGTGTTTGACTTTGCGAAGCATGCGGAGTTATCTTTTTCTCAAAATTATTCGTGTTTTTCATTGATGTATATTCATTTCTAAAAGTATTTGATTTTGCTGTTTTAGACGTCTGTTGTTTGCTTATTTAGTTTCTGTCTATACGCAGCATTTGAGTACTGCATCGTTATGGAATACGCATCCTCAATGATTGCGGTCGATAACTTCTGACATGCATGGATAATTCGTCATTTAGTCCGTCGACAAATCGTGTTAATGACATGAGGCTTATTAGGCTGTTTATAGCTTTGTGGATGCTTTATAATCGTCCATTAAAGCTGCTGTGGCTTTAATCGAGGTGTCTCATTTTCTTCACTTGATTATAGAATTCTGTAAGTGTTCTCTTTCCTTGATTTATGTAGAATAATGATTGAATATGGAGACGTCAAATCTCTCTTCTGTCTCCGTATGAGTTTAAAATTATTTCCTTAATTTGGTCCCAGTTGTTTAGGTTACCTGCTGCAATTAATATCTCCTTCGCGTCACCTATAATTTTATTTTTAACAGCTCTTACCAACTGGCTGTAGATGGGTTGATTAGTATAAGCGTTGAAGAGGCAAGAGTATTTTCTGCATCTTCCAACCAAGCGTGAGTTTCTTTTATTGCCCGAAAAAGTTGCTAAGTTTTTAATAGGATCCGGTGTTCGGAATTGGAGAAATGGATCCTCGGCTTTTGATTTCATATTTCTAATTTGCTCCGATCAACTCATTTTGATTGTCGGTTAGTGTTCTTATGTGTTGAGTAAACTTTCAACCGTGATCGGTTGTTGTGGTGGAACCGGTCGAGGAGCTTCTTCTAGGTCTGGGTCTTCCGGTCCCAGGTCTGGCATTGGAACAGGTGAAATTAAATCACGATCCATTTTGCTCAAAAATAAATATAACTAATTCGTTCTGTGGTGAATTTGCCCACGCTTTTCGATTGCAGGGCAAAAATTAAATCTGAGGCAGGAATTATGCTTCACAATGCACTCTGCGGGTCTGTTTTTCTAATGTTGTATGTTTTGCTTGCGGCTTTCCGCCCGCGGGGAATAATGAAATTTGATGCAAGAGTTGTTATATGTTCACAATGCACTTGCTGCTCGTGGCACTTCTTCTTTTTAGAAAATAAATGCGTTTACTTACAAGAGAATGATGATCATCTCCTGGAGTCCAAGTGAGTTTCCTCTAATGGGGTGGGTTCTGTGTGGATCCTTCCTCGCTCTAAACCACTCAAACCGTGTGATGTTCCCTCAGCAGCGGTTTCCCGGTGATCTAGTTGTTCACGATGAACGTTGCTTAGTTAGCTTTCGTGCGGTCACTCAAGTAAACTGTTCTTATATTCACTAAGTTCAGTTTTCGTCCAATGCTCACTTCACTTCACTGTCCTTATGTTCCCTAAGTCAGGAATGATCCGATTTTGCACTAAGACACTTCTTGAATTGACACTTAGAAAATTTCTATGCACTTAATTCCACTACACTTTCCAAGATTGCGCACAGTTATGCTATTTCCAATCTGGTTAGCATAAAAATAAATTTATTAACGATTTTTACTTATCGCTACAACATCACACTTAGAACTAACTGATATTTCGATTTTCTTCACTTTTTATTAACTGAGTTCGCTGAATCGGCATTCCCTCCATGTGGCGTGATTCCGGTGAAACCTTTGTCCGCATGCTTGCAATTTTCGCGCGTGTCATCATTTTATCCTTATGCGCGTGCAATGGGCCAAGCACGGTTGATTGTTTTTGCTATGGGCCTGGGTGGAACTATTGGTGTTGCATCTCTATGGTGGTGGCGGGAACCGCATAACGTATATATATATACATATATATATATATATATATATATATATATATATATATATATATATATATATATATATATATATATATATATATATATATATATATATATATATATATATATATATATATATATATATATATATTGTAAACATATTAAACTTTATCAAATTTTATGCGGTTTATACGCTTTATACGGTTTGAGCTAAACAATGCAATAGTAAAGGTCTATGAACATGTCCATAAATAAATAAATATATAAATAAAATCTATGGTGTACTTGGGACCAATGGCGTTCTTAAGCAGTGAGCCAATTTTAAGTTGCTAGTAAACCATTGATCGTTGATATGACCGTAAGGGGCTGGATGATCAAAAGGCAAATGTACACAGATAAAAAGAAACATTAAATTTTCTGCGTAACCCAATGCTCATAAAGGGAACGCTAGATTTGGCAGGAAATAATAGGATATTTCATCTAAATTTCAGTCAGATAACGCTTGAATCTAGCCTGCTGTTTGAAATATTACAAACATTGTTGTATGGCACATGAAAGATTGCAACCAAAAATTGAATTCGGTACACTTCATGGTTAATAGCCAAACCAATGGGCTTGAACCATAGTTTGGAAATTCCTCTCTCAGATATGGCAATATAAAGCATCACCTTCTGGTCAAACTTATGCTTAAACTTATATTTCACGTTCGGAGATGCAGTAGAAATGTTATCAGAATAATTTCGATCGTTTCCTTGGATGTAGGTTTTTGAGAGAGAGAAGGAGCTTTCAAAATTCAAAAAGAAATTTTCCGGTGTATTTTCGGGTCATTCAGCGGTATTGGGATTGTACGGTTGATATATGTTTCTCTGTGTATTCTAATGCTCTTGATTTCTTGTGGTGGACTATTCCTATCTTTCTAAACGTCTTACAGGTGTAAGGTTGCGTAGTCTTGAACTTTTTTGCTGCATCAGATTGACTAATCGAATCCTTATTGTTAAAAGTAATATGGAGCAATCTAATTCCTTTCTTGTCCAATATTTTAGCCAGCCTCCAATTACCACTCCTCAAGCTGTTCCTGAGAATGCCAGGATATGAAAATGGAACATTCTCGGTTTTAAAATGGTTCACAGTGAACTTTTTTTTATGATTTATGTTCGTTTAATACAACTGTAAAATCTGCTCGCGTAATGCTTCTTGCTTCGACGGCATTTTTTAATTCAACTGAACAAGTTGGAACAAAACAAACATGCAATTATGTTGAAGAGACATAGAGCATTGATTCACATAATCTCTCTTTTCACTATGCATGTTTGTGGTTTGGTATGAGAGAGTTAAAATCATTCTAATTTTTTGTTGTACCCCTTTAGCTCTCAAAGAAAAACTCCTCAAATATTTTGTCAACATAACACAGTGAATCAAAACAAAAAAACAAATATTCTAGTACCTCAAAGCAAAAGAATGGTGTAATATATGGTTTACACGGGCCCAACGGGGTTCTTAAGCAGTGACCCAATTTTAAAATCCTATTTTCCCATTGTTGTTATGAAACGCTCAATAGTACTTTTTGTCAAGCAGTTGTCTGAAATTTCAAACAAAAATATAACCTTCAGATATCATCAGATCATCAGATATAATATCATGATACTCTTTAAATAAGTGCTGTAATATCATGCAGCTAATTACAATGGACAACTTATCCGGACTAGTAAGGACATTTTTAGTTTGTGTAAAGTTCAACAGTCTTCCGCCACATTGTATCACAGCACTGCAATGGACGTCTCTATACATTCCACCATACGTCGGTTTGTCTGGGATAATACTGTGCCTCTATCGTTAACTTAGCTGAAGTTCTTTAAAAAGTTCTTCTTCTTTGCATTATTTAACTTATTACTTAGGTTAAAAATTGAAACTTGTTAAGCTGATGGTTGCTTGAATACAAAAATGTCCGCCATCATGGCTGATTTGCATCACCACTTCGAATTTTCAAAGGCACAAATCTAAGAGACTACAAAAATGCATTACACTTGCCATACATTAATATGATTCTTGATGCACTGCATGTGGTTTTTAAGGCATGTGAAATGTGAATCAGCCATGAAGGTGGCCCTTTTTGTATATCTATGACCTACCCCTCGAAGGATGAATATTTGCCAACACTGCGTTGTTTAGACATCTTAAGCTAGTGAGAACAACTATTAAACAATTATTTTTCTCAACACCCCTTTACCTTCGCTTTCATTACAGGCTGCTCTGGATTCTTCAAACGCAGCATCCATCGTAATCGAGTATACACCTGCAAGGCAGCCGGTGAACTGAAGGGTCGGTGTCCTGTGGACAAAACCCATCGCAATCAGTGCCGAGCCTGTCGGTTATCGAAGTGCTTCCAGTCGGCTATGAATAAAGACGGTAAGAGATCAAAATTAATACAAAGACACATAAAATCCAGCTTTCGCCTGAGGTTAACCTTCGACTAGATTGTAGAACATTTATCAACCATTTACTTACCCAAGAGCGTGTTCACGGTTAATGCGCTCTCATTAAAACAGAGTGTCGCGATTTTGAATACTAATCAATCCTTGGCTGCGGTTCGACGGAAGCCGAGATGTGCAAACGAAATCACATTATGGCAAACACAGCTGCCGGAGCTTCCACCGTGTCTGGAAAACCTCCCTGATACTAGCGATTTCACAGCTCATTTTCACTTTGGCGATTACATGCACAGTTGAAATATTTGTACAAACAGTCTCAAATGAAGCGTTAACTTACTTTCTTTGCAGAGAACCGTTTCAGAAGCGAGTCAAAACCACTGCTTTTGATCTTTGAGCTACGGTTCTCCGAAATGCTTGGGTAGTCAATTTCCACCCTCGCCTATGCTATCATTGTGCTTCACCCAACTCCCACACGCATTTGAAGCTGGGGCTGGGAAAGAACATAATTCGCAACTAAGCCATTGGCAGCTGCTTCTGGCAGAGCGAAACGTCTTTCGTGTACTCCCACCGCATTCTGCAGCAAGGAGGCTAAAGAAGAGTGCGTATATTGCGTAGATTGGAAAATGACAAACCGCCCGGAAAGAGGCTTTCGTCAGAAACCAAAAATTTGAGTTCAATAATCCCCTTTTAACGCTATTTTCACTCTCGTTGTACTTTTTCGCTTTTCCACTTCTAAGAAGCTTTGTGTCACAGGACGAGAAAGTTGTATCCCCTTGGCTCTGTTGGAGGTTGATTGTTTGATGATGGAATGAATAAAAAATGACTAAACGTTTGAGAAGACCATTAGTTCAAAATGACGCCCTCTTTTCAAAGGGAATTTAACTCTATTGGGCGATTTGCTCCACAGTAAATTTCCTGTAGATGGCATCGGAATGAACTAAGATGATGTTAAAGAATGATGATGAAAGGAAAACCACAGAGAACTGACGCTCATATTCGATCTGCTACTTGTGTAAAACTTTAAACCGACATTTCAAATGTATGTCGTTATGCTCTGTTGTGCGATAACTGTCATGTCAAAGTTTATCAAAACAAAGCCTAGCACATAACCTGAAAAGTTTTGATTGTTTTTCTCGGCACTTGCTTTTTATACCAGCTGCGCATATTCACTTTTACACATGTTTTTCAAGAAAAGGTCTGTTCGCTGTTTATATTTATTTATCCTTAATGAAATAACTAGATTATTAATTTAAACTGGCTATCCATACCAACAGTTGCTATTCCACGACTGATTAAATCAGTCAAATTGCATAATGATTCAAGTAATCGTTAATTATAAAGCCTGTAACAGCATATCAGCCCATATGTGCCCATATGCGAGATGGTTCAAATCATATCTTACTGTCAGATCTGTGTGTGTTAGGATTGGGACGTCGCAGTCCGAACCCTGGTGTGCCACAAGGAAACAACCTTGGTCCGATATTGTTATCACTCTTCATTAACGACGTTGCGACTATTCTGCCACATGATACGCGGCTCTTCTTTGCGGACGACGTGAAAATATTCATGATAATATCATGCCTCGAGGAATGCCAAAAGTTGCAGCATTTGCTGGATTTATTTGACGATTGGAGCAACCGAAACCTTTGACCTTAGTGCGTTGCTAAATGAAATACCATTACGTTTTGTAGAAAACTTCAGCCAATAAACTTTCGCTACAGTTTGTCTGGTCAAACCCTTGAACGCGTCTGTAAATTCATAGATTTGGGCGTAATACTGGATAGCGGACTTACGTTTCGGATGCATTACGAGGATGTAACTTCTAAGGCACGCAACGACGTACCTGAGGGTTCATCTTTCAAAATCGCCGACGGATTTTGCGGACCCGAATGTGCATGAAATCTCTGTACCGTGCACTAGACACGTTCGACCGAATTCACTGCTGTTGGACGGAGTGCCTCTTTCATTAGCACACTTTTGTTTCTGTGATACATACCATACTGCAATCCGCTGTGTTGTCTGGTGCCCGTATAGCAGTATTTAGATCGACCGCATCGAGGCAGTTCAAAAAGATTCGTTCGTCGGGCCTTGGAGCGTCTTCCCTGGCGTGACGCGGTAAACTTGCCACCTGTATGAGCACTGTTGCATGTTGCTGGGAATCGGAACATTGGATAAAAGGCGCTTTTATGCTCAAATATCTTTGTGACAAAGGTGCTGACTAAATGGAATCGATTCTCCTGCCATTCTCTCTGATCTCAGCCTGTATGCACCAGTAAGGCATCCCAGAAGACATAACTTTCTTCATCTTGAATCGAGAAATTGTCGCTATGGACAACACGATCCGGTAAGGTTTATGTCGTCACGATTTAACGAGGTTGCTGAACATTTCGATTTCAACCCGAGCCTGCCAGCGCATTTCTGCATCGCCAAAGAAACGTTACTTAGAGTTTAAGTTTTAAGTTGTTTTAGTTAATTTTATTCATTAAGACCCCAATTAGTCAGATGGCTTTTATATAAAATATATATATATATAATATATATAATATATAATATAATATACATATATGTATTCTCGGCAAAATTAATAACCATCATGTTACTAGAAAACTGGAAACTTTGGTCAAGAAATATGTGAACAACAACATCATGTATGTGACTACTATCAAGAAAAGTAATCGCATATCAGTCCAATTTTAAAATTCAATCGTATAGGAGGCAAGTTAGCAGCATTTTTTTCGGCTAAAATATTTACCTGCACTTAGTAATTCAGAAAAAGCACCAAAAAATGAAAAAAGTGCCACTAAATTATTAAGGCCTGTGCCAACAAATAATGTGTGATCAGCATTAAAAAATTAGGAATGAGCAATAAAGATGAAAAAGATCTTCGGATAATCTAATTGTGACCGGTAAATCTATCAAATAAAGCAACAGCTATTAGTATATGTGCAATTAAATATGGCAGTATTTCCGCTCAAATTATGTAATTTGAGCACTAAACTATTCGCATATGTCTTTTAATTTTGTTGGATTTTCCCATAAAAACAGTAAAATGAGCAATGGATAAATAAATATCCATTGCTCATTTTCCTGTTTTTATGGGAAAATCAACAAAATTAAAGACATATGCAGTGGTTTGGTGCTCAAATTACATATTTGGCGAAATACTGCATATTAATTGCGCATATATAATAGCTGTTGCTGGCTGCCAGATTACCGAGATCTCATCTTTGTGCTCGGGTAACTGTGCCACATGTGATCTACGTTGTTTGTACAGGCAGACGATATCTTGTGTGCCTTTTCATTTTGTGCTCAAATCTCTCTTTTAATTGATGATTAATTATGCTGCCATTTTTTTCATCTAAATTCTGGTTATGAAAATGTCACCTCTATGTTCCGGTTGACAAATTCCACGCAATGATGACATTTTAATTAATATTATATTATAATTATAATGACGAGTGGTGGTTAGCATCCGTACCTCCTAAGCCAATGTCACAATCTCACTCCGGATAAGTTGAAAAAAGAAACCAAAAGGTGTTTGGGTGACTACGATGAAAGCAGAACCTTTGCCAGGCGATGGTAACTTAAGTAAGGAGTAGGCGTTTGAGATGCATGTTTCACGAACGAAAACAGTGTGGCGGAGCTGCAACATTCATCACAAGAATCGAATTATTATAAGCTTTTCATATATTTGTAAATAAATCGCAAGTTGTAACTTGAACTTGTTCTCTATGCTTACTTGTTCCATATTTTCCAACGATTATGCACCAAAATAAAAGCAGACAAAACAAATTTACACATAATTCTACAGAACCGATTGATTGTTTCACAATAATAAAGTTATATCTACATTAGAAACAGTTGATTACGATGTCATCAGGTTCCGAACGGTAACGGGGTTTCCGCTTAACTAGAGCCCAGTACTTCTCTATTGGGTGAAGTTCTGGACAGTTTGGGTGGATTGGCTGTTTTTGGCACGTATTTGACCTCTGGTACCTTATACCATTTGAGGACGGATTATGCATAGTGACAAGAGACCTAGTCAGATCAAAACAGAGCTGGAAAGTCGTGGCTTCTGATCCTTATTGATAGTGCCGGTAGAGACGAAACTTTTAGATTTTCGACCACAACTACATATGGCCTGCCAAATCAAATACTTCTTCGGGAATTTGGACACCTTCTTTGTCCGGAAATGCTCGGCAACGGCGTTCCTTTGCATTGCGGTATAAAAAGCCAGACCCGGAAGCTGTTTAAAGTCTTCGAGTACGTATGTTTCGTCGTCCATTATGATACAAAAAAATGTTTGCAAAAAATTGGTGTAAAGCTCCTTAGCACGACTTTTTGCAGTGAAATTTTGCTTGTCATCACGGTTGGGCACCTTTTTCACTTTGTACGCCTTCAGTCCTTGCCTCTGCTTCACTTTTTGTACGTATGATTTTGACTTCCCAACTTTGCGAGCCACATTTCGCACAGAAAGATTGGGATTTTTCTCAATAATGGCTACCACCTTCTTGTCCATTTGTCGGGAGCATACTTTTCGATTTGTTCCACTTCCAACCTTCCGATCCACAGTCAAGCGCTGGTCAAATGATTTGCAAACACAAAACACGGTACTTTTCGGTAGTTTTAGTTTCTTGGCAAGATCGCGTACCGATAAATTCGGATTTTGCTGCCGTTCGTACAAAATGCGTTTGCGCACTTCCACTTGATTCGACGCCATTTTACTGAATGTAACAAGAATGTAAACATGTTGTACCACGAAATAAAGTGGAGAGTTTCAGCTGTCATATAAGTGAAACGTTTCAGCGATCCGTGAAATAATTCAAAATCTACACTGAAAGAAAAGTGTCCGAAATTTAACGTGGACAGGCTTTACTTATTCGCTTTGTTATCGAGATTTTCAAACATTGGCTGATTTATCTCCTGTCGTAGTCACTAAAATACCTTTTGAGTATGTTTGTAACCTGTCCGAAGGTGAGATTCGAACTCGTAACTTTGGCGTTAGAGGTATGGATGTGGACAGGCTTTATATACAATCCCCCACGGTTATGGAACACTAAAGGCTCAGTCCAGTTTCTAAAATTCATTTAAGAAAGTAACGGGAGCCTTGTCTGATTTCGTTTGAATTAGGAATTGTGATCAGTTAAGTGATTTGTGTATGTCTTTTTATTAAAGAGAGTATTAGTAGATTTTTTAAAATGCTGCCCAACATCACATTATGAAACACTTTTGGAAGGAGGTCACAATTATGGATCAATTTGTGACATTTTAAAAATCAAAACACTGAAATTCAAATTTTGTACTTTTATATGCTGCTACGTTAGTGAAATACCGTAACCAGGAGCAATAAACATTCAAGAACTGTAATAAACAGTTTCGTTAAAAACTATGGATGATCATTAAACTCTGCAATAACATGAATTCCAGGGGAAACACAAATATTTACCAAACATTCCTCGTACGGGATGCAATGAAATCCGCAAATAAAATTTTACAGACTTTTACAGACAAGGCAGCTGTAATGTATTTTAAAATGGTATGCTTCATTAAGAAAAGGAGAATTACGTAATATTAGCCTAGTCCCTTCATTCGGCCTAGTTACCAAATATGGCATTAATTCTGCGATAATCGATAATTCATGTTTATTTATTTATTGATATAAATCCAACTGACTTAACGTCTTATTGGAATGTAATGGAAAAAAGCCATGTGACGTAAAAACCCTCTATCTCTAAATCGTACACTACGTTAATCAACACGAATAAAATTTACCCAGTCTTGGTGTATTAAGGAGGGCCTTAGCATTAATCCAGCAAAAGTAGTAATTGTACCTTTCACTAGGAAAAGGAAGTTTAGTCTAAAAAGCGTTCCAGCTAGGAGGATTAAAGGTCCATCTTAGTGAACAGGTTAAATACTTAGGAGTGATATTGGATGCCAAACTGAACTGGAATGCTCACCTTGAGTGTGTGTGATCGGTAAGGCAACCAGTGCTTTCTGGATTTGCTCAAAAACATTTGGCAGAAAATGGGGTCTAAGACCAAAAATGATAATGTGGTTATACATCCATAATAGTCCTAGAATATCCGCATGCTTCTCTTGTGTGGTGGCCAAAAACAAAAGAGGCTACTGCTGAAAAAGCTTAGCAAAACTTCAACGGCTAGTATCCATTGCTATAACGGGAGCGATGCGCAGCACTCCATCAAATGCGTTGAATGCAATACTAAATCTGCTGCCTTTGCACGAATACGTGCAACTAGAAGCGGAAAAGAGTATGCTTAGACTTAAACGGTTGAAAACTTTCATGTCTGGTGATTTAGTCGGTCACCTGAGCATTTCACAAAGCTTTCAAAATGGGCCAGTGATGTACATGAATGGAGACTGGATGAAACCTGTGGAAAACCATGACATTCCTTACAACATATGTGAAACGTCACGTATAGATTGGGAAGTCGGAGGTCCCACTGTTCGTCATGGCACCATAAAATTCTTCACAGATGGCTCAAAAATTGGAACAAAAACGGGAGCAGGAATCTTCGGCCCTGGGGTAGAAATCTCAGTGGTGGTGGGAAACTATCCAACGGTTTTCCAAGCGGAGATCTTTGCTATAATAAAATGTGTTAACGTTTGTCTGAAGAGAAAATATAGATATGCAAATATTTGTATTTTTACAGACAGCCAAGCGGCACTCAAAGCGTTAAGTAATTATAAATGTACATCCAAACTTGTCTGGGAATGCATTCTTTCATTGCGAAAGGTGTGCCAAGAGAACTCGGTAAATTTATTCTGGGTTCCGGGACACTGTGGCATTGAAGGGTAATGAAAGGAGCAGACGAGCTTGCTAAACAAGGTTCAAATGCACAGTTTACTGGCCCAGAACCATTCTGCGGTATATCATACTGTGCCATAAAAATGGATTTAAAATCTTGGGAAGAGCAAAGGGTGATGACCAATTGGTTGGTCACCACAAAGTGTTCTCAAGCGAAAAGGTTTATAATTCCAAATGTTGCAATTAGTAAAAAGCTTCTGGAGCTCAATAAGAGAGTTCTTTGTACCTATACTGGCCTAGTAACCGGACATTGCCCGAGTAGATATCATTTGAAAAACATTGGCCAGGTTCAGAATGATATCTGTCGTTTCTGTAACATGGAACGTGAAACCTCGGAACATCTGCTTTGCAGTTGTGATGCTGTGTACAAGAGCAGACTTAAATTTCTGTACAGTGGCTATATGCAACCTAAAGAAATTTGCACTGCAATTCCTGGGAAGGTGGTGGGTTTTATAAACTCAATTTTGCCTGACTGGGAGACGCGTCTTAGGCTGGACACTTGACAAATGGTGATCTAGCTTTAAGATGCGAATTAGTATAGTAAACAGGGGTATATCACAAAAGTTCAACTCAGTGGACGCTGTGATTCTACGCCCCAACAAAAAAAAACACGAATAGAAAGAATACAAAGAAAGCAAAACAAAATTTCTTCTGCTACACACACAAAACTTGTCAGTAAAGACTGTACTCCGGAAAAATGAGACACACAAAAATGATCACCAAAAATTCATTTGAAATCGGATATATTTATTGAATTTCTTCCCTCATTCTGAATGCTTGTACATTTCTCTTAACACTGCTTATGAGATCTTGGGCGAGGCTTTGTCCATCTTCCTAACAGAAATTCTCCCAGTTTTTCTTCAAAGCTTCATCGGTTTTGAATGTTTTTCCGCTTTTCTTCAACTTATTCTCTTCATTATCGCCCAAAACTTTTCGATCGGACGCAGTTCTGGTGTATTTGCGGGTTCGCCTCCTTCAGGACCACATTAACGCCCTTCGCTTCGTACCTGTAATCCATTACAGGCTTGACGTAATGGCACGAAGCGAGATCCGGCTAGAACAGCGAGGGACCACGGTGAGAGCGGAGGAAGGGCAGCAAGCGCTTTTGCAAGCATTCCTCTCGATAAATCTGCCCGTTTATGGTGCCGGTTGTAACGAACGGCTTGCTGTATCGTCCGCACTCGCAGATCGCCTGCCACAACAGGTACTTCTTCGCGAATTTGTCCATCTTTCTCTTCCGGAACTTTTCCGAAACCGACGTACCGACAAAAAACTCGAGGCCGAGGATTTGTTTGGTGTCCGCCTTGATATATGTCTCGTCGTCCATGACGAGACAGCCTGGCCTGACCAGCCACTCACGGTACAGCTTCCGCGCACACAATTTGGCCACCGTGTTTTGCTTGTCAGTCTAGTTTGGCGCCTTCCTGACTTTAAAAACACGTAACCCAGCTCGCTTCATGGTCTGCTGGTCGAACCACTTCGACGAATTCGACGACGGCCACGTCTCGGGTGGAAAGGTTCGGGTTATTTCTAAAGTACAGCTTTATCTTGCACGCCTTCTCTGAGTATTCCGTTTTTCGCGCCGCTCGATGGGTCAAAAAAAAAATTTTAAGCGTATTTGTAGAACGATAGTGATTGGAAAACTAGGAGAATTCAAAATAAAGTTTTAATTTTAAATTCTCTTAGTTTCCCAATTAGTCAGATATATTTGGTTAGCGTCGTTTAGATGGAATAATACAAGTTTTGAGTTTTGCTTTAGACAAATATGTATATCAAATATGTATTTATGTCACTTACTCGTTTGCCACTGCAACATTCAAGAACCTAGTTCAGCTGTGCTAGAATGAAATTTCAATTGCCGATGAATGATTGAACATCGGGATTGGTCAAATTGGTATGATAAAGTTTTGATACTTCAAAACGTCAGCGCAATTATTTGATTGAACAAATGTGTTTTATTGAAATCAATATCTCTAGCTTGAAATAACTTATATCAAAGCGAATATCTATTTAAGTCCCCAACAAGGTTGACAAATATGTATGATGCTGGTTAGGTTTAAGAGGATTCTGACTACAGTGTATCTCATATGTCGAAATGGTCGAGTGGGAAAAACACCGATCTAGTAAGCTTGGAGTCCATACTACGAACCTAGTTCATGCACGCCTTTATGTTGCCGTCGAAAATTTGAATCCTAGAGGGTTTGAGCTGTTTAGTGGAATACCTGTAACTAGAAATTAGAAGAAAAATTAGTATCTTCCATTTAATTCCAACTACCTTTGCTTATCTTTGACAGATACGCGTATTTCGTCTACAATGTGCAGACTTCTTCAGTGTCTCTCTTATTAGTCGAGTTATTAGTACGAGACACTGAAGAAGTCTGCACATTGTAGACGAAATACGCGTATCTGTCGAAAATAAGCAAAGGTAGTTGAAATTAAATGGAGATACTAATTTTTCTTCTAATTTCTAGTCGAAAATTTGTTTAAATAATGTTTAAAACTTTTCTGTTTATGACAGTTGCCTGACATAAATTATGTTGCATAGGCTCCACCTTCTACTATTTCAATTCTATACTAGTACCCGGAAAGGTTTACCATCACCGGAAGGGCAACATAATCATTTATCACATTTAGGCAAAAATTCATGCAATCAAACATATCGTGTTACTTGGGTTTTACTAAATGTAGCAAGAATGTAAATATGTTGCACCACCAAATAGAGTGGAGCGTTCTAGCTGTCATTAAGTGAAACGTTTCAGCGATCCGTGAAATAATCCCAAACCTACACTGAAAGAAAAGTGTTTGAAATTTAACGTGGACAGGCTTTTTTCTTATTCCTTTATATCCGAGATTTCATCCCTTGGCTGGTTCATCTCCTATCGTAGTCATTCAAATACCTTTTGGGTATTTTAGTAACCTGTCCGGGGTTGAGATTCGAACTCGTGACTTTGGCAGCTATAGATGAGTTACAATCGCCCCACGGTTATGCAACACTTAATGCTCACTCCATTTTCTTAAATTCATTTAGTAATGTAACGGAATAACGGGACTCTAACGTTTTGTCTGATTTTGTTTGGGTTAGGAATTGTACAACTCTTTGACTTATTCATACACATGATTTATTACTCGTAAAATATCCCAAATTACTAGTGTAACCCACGAAGCACTTAAAAATATTGTAAACAGTATAAATTGGTTTGTGAAAACTACGTATACAGTATTATTCAGTATTATTAGTAGAATTCGCCTCGGCATTTTTTTTTCACCGATATCTCAGCATGGTCAATATCGGATGGAAAAGAGAAATACTCATCTAAGGAGTGTATCGAATATGAGCTATCCACATACGTTTGCGTTGTACGCATATATTTGTGATGGTTTTTTATGCTCTGAACACTGCATGCTGTGCGTTTGACTGTCAGCTTTCTTTTGTTTACTTGTTTGTGCGGTTCAAATTCTGCGTTTTCAAAATGTCGCATATTGAAAAGGAAGTGAAAATTAAGGTTCTGGACACATGGCTAAGTGAGAAGGGTATTACTATGCGAAAATTGGCGAAGCGGTTTGGAATTCATCATGCGAGTGTTAAAACCATCATTAATAAGTTTGGGGAACACTATTCTGTGGATGAGCTACCAGGAAGAGGCAGAAAACCCGGTTCTTCCAACCCGAAACTGGAGCAGAAAGTGGTATCTCTAATCATGAAGAACAAATCAATGTCAATACGTGATTTGGCCAAAACAGCAGGAACGAGTGTCAGAATGATCCAGCGTATCAAGAGGCAAAACCACCTGAAGACCTACAAGGTGCAGAAAATCTCGAAACAAAGTGCAGAACAGAAGAAGCGAGCAGCAACAAGGGCCCGGATATTATATTCGCGTCTTTTGCAGCGTCCGGATACATGCGTTTTGATGGACGATGAGACCTATGTAAAGGAGGACTCAAAAACCCTTCCAGGTCCACAATACTTTACTGCCGTCGTTGAGGAGGATGTGAGCGATGCGGACAGGTCGATTCAAGTGGAGAAATTTGGTCGAAAGGTACTGGTATAACAAGCAATATGTTCCTGTGGTTTGAAGTCAACCATTTTTTACACTACCGGAACTATAAATGCGGAAATCTATCGATCTGAGTGTCTCCAGAAGAGATTGTTGCCTTTATATAAGAAGTATAGTACACCTCCACTGTTTTGGCTGGATTTAGCGTCGGCTCACTATGCCAAAACCACTCTCAATTGGCTTGCGGAAAAGGGTACAGATTTTGTTGAGAAAAATATCAATCCACCAAATTGCCCTCAGCTTCGACCCATCGAACGTTACTGGGCAATCGTGAAGAGGGTCTTCAAGAAGACTGGTAAGGCAGCTGGGAACATGCTGCGAAAAAAATGCGATGCAACACTTGTCCGGAACTTGATGAAGAGCATTCGATCCAAAGTTCGAAAATTCGTGAAGGAATAACTTAAATTTCATCCGGTCTTCATTATGTTCAAGTTTAACCTCGTACAATAAAGGATCAATTTTTTGTATGAATAAAATATCGGTTTTCAACATAATTTGAAAGAAAGTTTGTGGATAGCTTATTTTCGATACACTACTTAGGTGCGTCAACTTTGACACCAGCTGTAGTTCAAACCACTTGATGGAAACAGCTCAATATGTGTGCACATTATTTCCTATATAACGGGTGTTCAATAAAAATGAGAATTTTTTCAGATATATAGTAAAAAAAATTCAATGAATTCAGTACTTTTTATCAAAAGTATACTCTTGATCCTCATGGTCAACTGCTTTGTATCCTTCGTAATCGGCCCGCCAATTATTTTTGTACACTAGCGCACTGAGAGAGCCAAAAAAATCTTCAATTGGACGGCACTGGGGCAAGTTGATCGGGTTCCTTTCTTTCGGCACGTACGCTATCTTTTTCTGCTCAAGATACTCCAGCGTCTTCTTGACGTAATGGGAAGACGCCTTGTCCGGCCAGAAGACGTACTTCCCATCCGCATGATGCTGCTTTAAGATCGGCAGAAGAATTTTCTCAAGACACTCCTCCTGGTACACTTGTTGATTGATGGCCAAACCGCTCTGTCCCGTATGGCGATGTACAGCATAACTATTTTTTTTTCAAATTTATGCCTAAACTTAAATTTTACTTAAGGGGGTGTGGCCGACTTGTCGCTGGAATAGTAACTGTCATTTCCTGGAATGGTTGGGTCTTTGAGAGCGGAAAGTAACTTTCGTCGCCCAGCACAAACGGTGTCTCGCGGTAGTTCTTCGTCATCTACCGGCACTGGGATTTCACGGTCGCTATCTGCTCGTCCGTGTACTCGTGGAACCGAGTCTTCTTCCGACAGATGATGTCCTCCATCTTGATGGTTCGGTAAATCAAGATATGGGTGCAGTGATATTTTCAGCCGGCGTCACGTAAACTTGTTCCGTCCTTGTTGTCGAACAGCTTTTTCAACGCTTCCTTGTTCTTCTTCGTCATTACTTTCGCCGGACGGCCGCTACCAGCCTTCCGCTCCACGCTCAGGGATGCCAGGATCCGGTAAACTGTATTCACGGGCACGTTTTCGCCTCGAAAGTGGTCTACCGTAAACTTTTTTCGTCTACCGTAAACGATTGAACTGACAGCATACGAGTGAAAAAAAACATACCACCCATTTCTAGGGAATCCAGAGAGCAATTCTCTTGGAGAAAGTAAATGTTACGCTCTTTACTTTCATTACAGAAAGGTATTGAAATCATTCTTATTTTTTATTGAACACCCGTTATTTCTAGACTATGGTGAAATTAAAAATATGTTATCGAAATTTTTCACAAAAATACGGATTTTTGGAATTGGTATGTCAAAAAACGACTTACTTTACATATGTTATGAAAACTTCAAATTTATAAACCTTATCAACATTTCGTCCTTCGGTCCTTTGGTACGAAAATGATCCCGATTCATACCACTCCACCCAAGTAACAATCCTACTGCCTTTTAGGTTTTGTTTTAATTTATAAAGATTTTATCATTGAAATAAACGTCTTATTTTGTTTAAACGCAGGTTTCTATGATGCGAAAGAAGTGTCGTTAATTATTTTACTTTAGGTGGTTTTCATAACCTTTTCTACCAAGAAGTTGAAATCTAAAACAGTCTAGCTTTAAAAAATATTTGACGAGGAACTCTATCGCCTCATAAAACCCTTCAGTAATTCAATAACAAAGCTCCTTTATATATGTTTAACAGAACCATGATAAAATATTTCACAAGCACGCTTTATCATTATAAGAAACCATCATAAAGCCATTTGGATTCTGACGAGAGCATAAAGCATATATCGTAGCATTTTGCAATACTTTATGTATGATACTTTATATTTATGATAAGATGCTCTAGCAATGTTGTCCTAATAAAAATAAACAAAGACGGATTCGCATAGCAACAAACTAAAAAAAGTGAAAACATGTTAAACGCAATATTAAGCAAAACTTATTGAGCATTCTGAATAGTTATTTGCCAACTATCCATCCATTTGGGTCTCCCATCCAGATAAAATTATTGTATTGTTGGCATGTTTCGCCTCGTATATGACATCTTTCGTATAAACTTTCTTCCTGCGGACTAACTTTTGATGTAGCTTGAACTGTCAAAATTTTTCTGCATGGTTACCATATAAGCTTTTTGACAGCTAAGCGGTCTTGTATATAGCAAATTAGCGTTGCAAAGAAACAGTTTAACCTAAAAATTATTTTCATCAATGACATTTCAAAACAATATTAATTTATAAATGCTTTCATGAAAACAAAACAGCATTTTCGATAATGCCTCATGAAAAGTCAAGGCTGCCATTTTTATTTCAATCTTTATGCAGGTTTATTATTTTCATATGTCATGATATATTTCCTTTGACACGGCTTAGTGTTGTACGGCAGTTTATGTGGGATAAAAAAAGTATTAAATAAGAGGGATTGAGCAAAACATTTATCATTAAATAAGAATTACACTTTTTCTACATATTTTCTTAGATAGTATAACGTATTTCAGAAGCGCACCTAATTTTTCAGCTCTTTACACAATGAACTTTCTTTGGCACTTAAAATGTGAGCATTGCAGGTTAAATCTAAGGTCTGTATCTGCAATAATCCGGACACCTAAGAACATGAAAAAACATAAATTTCGCATTATATTTCTGTCGTAGTTGTTTATTTCAGATTCATGGGATGTGTTTTAGCAATTCGTGAAGACAAAACATAGTTATTCGGTATTTGCATAAAATTTTCGAACTTTGTAAGCGCATTAGGGTTTTTACAGACTCTTCAGAAATCGTAGAAGCTGTCTTTGTACAAATTTGCTGGAAGTGTTTGATGTCTTTGATTCCTTGCTTCTTTCCAGAAAGCTTCCGCTTCATCAGAGCCCAATATCTCTCGATTGGTCGTAGCTCTGGGCGATATGGCGGGTTTGAGGTTTTTGGTACAATGTTCATTTGATTTGCTTGGCACCACTCCATCACAGTTTTAGCATAGTGGCATGATGCCAAATCAGTACAAGACAAAGATTTTTCTTTGTGACTTTTGATGAAGGGTAGCAATCGCTTCTGTAGACACTCTTTCTGATAGATCCCCTTGTTGATTGTGCCTGTAGCGACGAAAGATTTACTCTTTTTGCCACACGTGCAAATTGCTTGCCACACAAGGTATTTTTTGGGAAATTTCGATGCCTTCTTCGTTCTGAAATGCTCAGCTGTACCATTTTTGGCCATAGCAGAATAAAAAACCAGCCCTGGAAGCTGCTTGAAATCCTCCAGGACACAAGTTTCATCGTCAATAACAACGCATGAAAAATTCGTCAAATATTCGCAGTACAAACGTCGAGCTCGTGATTTTGTTGCCAAGTTCTGTTTGTTGTTGCGATTTGGAACTGTTTTTACTTCATACGACTTAAATCTCAAACGTTGTTTTGACTTTTGGACAAAATCAGGCGACATCCCTATTTTACGAGCCACCGTTCGAATGGAGAGATTTGGGTTTTTCGTTAATATCCTTTCCACCTTTCGGTTCATGATAGGATCAGCACGTCTAATGTTTCTGTCACTTCTCGGTTTCCTCTCCAGCGTCAAAGGTTTCGAAAATGATATGAGCACATCGTGAATAGTGGATTTAGGCAAATCCAATGTTTTTGCAAGGTCCCGTATTGACAAGTCAGGATTTGCCGTAAGCCCGTACAAAATTCGCTCGCGCACTTGTTTTTCTTTCGTCGCCATCTTGAATACTAAAGGGCGATACGGTCAAAATTTGGTCAATATCAACTTAACGTATTTCTTTCAATTTTGCATTTAAAAAACCTGAACACCCCTCATTTTGAAGGTGTGTTTGTGTAGAATGTTGCTCCTATTTTGATTTTGGAATTCACTCTTCAGTTGTTAAAATGCCGTCCAAGCAAGAAGAGCAGCGTATCAAAATTTTGCTCGCGCATCGCGAAAATCCGAGCTACTCGCACGCAAAAGTTGGCAAAATCGCTTAAAATTTGCCAAATCAACCGTTACAAATGTAATTAAAGTGTTTGGGAACGTTTGTCGACAGCCAGGAAGTCTGGATCTGGGAAATCGAAAATCGGAAGCCGCTGAGACGACAAGAGAGTTGCCGGTAGTTTCAAACGAAACCCTAACCTATCTCTCCGAGATGCCGCAAATAAGCTGGGTGTATCGTCTACAACCGTGCATCGAGCCAAAAACACGAGCCGGACTATCGACTTACAAGAAGGTAGTGACTCCAAATCGCGATGATAAACAAAATACGACGGCCAAAGCGCGATCCCGGAGGCTCTACACGACGATGCAGACGAAGTTTGACTGCGTGGTAATGGACGACGAAACCTACGTCAAAGCCGACTACAAGCAGCTTCCGGGACAGGTTTTATACGGCAAAAGGAAGGGAAAGGTAGCAGATATTTTCAAGCACACGAAACTGTCAAAGTTCGCAAAGAAATATCTGGTTTGGCAAGCCATCTGTACCTGTGGCTTGAAAAGCAGCATTTTCATAGCTTCCGGGACTGTCAACCAAGAAATTTACGTGAAAGAGTGTTTGAATAAACGTCTGCTGCCTTTCCTGAAGAAGCAAGGTTGTTCCGTACAGTTTTGGCCAGATTTGGCATCTTGCCATTACGGTAAAAAGGCCATGGAGTGGTACGCCGCCAACAACGTGCAGGTGGTTCCCAAGGACAAGAACCCTCCCAACACGCCAGAGCTCCGCCCAATTGAGAAATACTGGGCTATTGTCAAGCGGACCCTAAAGAAGACCAAAAAAACTGCTAAGGACGAGCAGCAGTTCAAGGCAAACTGGCTTTCTGCGGCGAAGAAGGTGGACAAGGTGGCTGTACAAAATCTGATGGCAGGGGTCAAGCGTAAGGCCCGGCAATTCGGATTTGGAAAAGCGGAAGCCTAACTGAATATTTTTCCTGAATTTTATACTAATTGAACTTGAAAAAGAAATTTAATTTGATTTCTTAAATAAACGATTTTACCGATTTACACGCGTTTTCCCTTGACCAAATTTTGACCGTATCACCCTTTAAACATGAAATGTAAACATCAATCATAGTCTTTTTTATCATAGACTCTCAGCTATACCACAGTGAAATTTTTCATTCCTACGAGCAATATTTCAAAAGTTACAATGATTTCAAGGTGTCCGAATTAATGTGGATACAGATTTTAGTCATAAATCAAGCTGAGATAAATATTTCCCCTTGAGAATACTGACGTTTAATTTGAAATGGGTAATTTTTTTCTCTAATCAGAGCTATCAGAGTTTTGTTGAGAGTGAATGAAATTTATCAATACGATTATAATATGAATAAAAGATATATTAGAAAACCTAAATTTTTATACTCCCACTCGTATTCTTAGAAATAGACATTTGTTTTTTATTAACAATCACAGAACTAATTATGCCAAGAATGGGCCACTAAATAGAATGATGTCCCGTTATAACAAATATTGCGAAACAGTTGATGTAACAATGAACAAAAACACGCTTAAAAAAGTTTTCTTTAGAAGTTTACCCAGGTAACCTGGTATGGATAAATAGTCATTAAGTATATCATGTAATAGAATTGGTCTACTTTGATTGACGAAAAAAAAAACAAAAAAAAGAAAGGAGAAAAAAACTGTTTCGAGTTGTTTTTGGCAAGCGTCTAGTGGAAGTGGCACCAAAGAGGCTTATCAAACTGTTTTTAATTCGGTCATAATAAAGCCGTTTTTTTTATCCAATCTAGAACTGCCTTTAAAATCTACCCCTCAGAACCTCTACCAGGGTGAGCCAACTTGGCACATTTTGGTCTTTATGAGGTTTGGGGGAAGCAACCAAGACAAATATGCCTTGACCAGGGTTTTATGGATGTAGTTTTATAACACTCTTTTAGGAATTCATAAAACTTTAAATGTTACTTGAACAGGACGACATTTGAATAGCGACACGAAACTAGATCATAAGGCTCTCGTGTTGCTTCAACAGAAGAATCAGACGCTTCTGTAGGGCACTCTTTGAGGTAGATCTCCCGGTTTACGTTCCCGCTAGTCACGCACGGAGTACTCTTTTAGCCAAATTATGTATTTCTTGGCGAACTCTAAAAGTTTCGATGCTCAGAGTTTCGTAGTAACTAATGTTAAATCACACGACTCTCCGTTGACTAAACGATTCCGAGTTGTTTTCCGATGTCCCGATGTGAGAGCTCAAGATTTTCCAGGTGCTTGCGTAAAATCAATTTTCCACGTTGCTTTTACGAGTGACGCTATTTTTTTTTTCTAATTTTCGAAAAACTGACAGCGATAAAAATACAACAACCAAAAACACTCTAACCAAATTTTCAGAGAAAATATCATATGGGTAATTTTCTACAGCGTTTTATCCGTGATGCAAATTGATGTGGGACATCCTTTATTGAAACTACCAAAATTGTTATACAATTTGATAATTATTGAACTTAATACACGGAAAAAAATCCGTTCCCATATCCGTGAAAGGAAGTCCTGAATTTGAGAACAAGCAAAAATACACCGTGAACTGAATCACGTAATCATGAACTAAATAAAGTTTAAAGGGAAATATTTTTCATTTTTGGAAACCTTTTTTTTCTGTGTAGTTCTATTTTGATACACGCTTTGGCATTATGTTCATACAATCTTGTTAACCGTATTCAACAACAACATTTTCATTCATAATTTGAAATAAAATTTGCTGTTTTTGGCTACATAGCTATGAAAATTACGCGCTGAGTGAAGCAATAGGCAGTATAATTTAAGCTCCTATATTTCATAGTTATGTACTGGCAAAGTGTCTTCTAATTGTTTTTAAGTTGCTCAATAGAACTACATTTCCCCTGAAATCGATGCAATCATGTAACAATTTTAAGGTGTGGCTCGTGCAACGGATTCGTCTTAATGTGGCCAGAATCCGTGCCACAAAACTGTATGATTGGTGTTTAGTGTTGAACAAAATTCAATGGCTATGTAGCTACCGGGACAAAAAATTTACTTGGCTACGGCTCCGGTTGATGTTCCTCCCAGAGATTTAAGTTTGTGTTTGCAGAATAAATTTGCACATTTTAGTTAAACTAAGAAT